>MU400653.1:25317-49323 GCA_022578965.1 Xylaria sp. FL1777 | reverse complement strand
CATTCGCATCTCTTAGTCAAGTGCAATATTCGGTGCGATCATTTGCCGTAGAAGGAATCCATCACGAAGCGCGGACCAGCAATTTAAACTTCCCCGTCTTCCAGCTCGTCCTCTGCTGGAATGGCCTTCTTGGTACAAGGGCATTGTCTCTGATCAGAAGCGTTGCAAGCGCCAGCACTAGCGTAATTGCGGTCGTAGTCGCGGTCGTGGTCGCGGTCGTGGTCGTGGTCGTGGCGGATAAGTAGTGGCTCATAGTGACTTCGAGCGGTTGCGCCGTTTTTGAAACCAATATCGGCAGCAAGCCTGTCCCAATCAACCTAGAAACTATAGCATTAAAAAACAAAAGTGCTTTTAAATTCTAAAATTTAAGGGCAACGTTATTCTTTATGTTTAGATAGGCACCCGCTATTGCCTATGGGTCCTATATTGGAACTCGCAAGTCATAGCAGCCCATCTTTAACATCTCTAAAATCTCGAATTTAAATATAACATTGCTATTCTAAATATAATCGCATAAGCGCTGACTGGTTGCCCAAAGAGCTTCGCATTGGCCACCATACTCATAGTATTCTGCCGCTAAGACTCACGCTCAATGCCAGACACCTCTGGATCCATCTGCGCGTCCCGAAGAATCTCCTGCATCCGAGAATAGAGCGTCCTATCTTCGTTATTCTCCCACGGTTTGTCCATTGGGAAAACCAGCCTCCGCAACCTATTGACGTATGGAATCAATGGCCGATAGTAGGGCGTAAAGACTTCAGTTATACGGTTAAGAAACCGTCTTTCATCACCGATTAGCGCGAATTTCAAGTCAGCTATTTTTTGTGTGCCCACGTAATTCCACTCTTCAAACTCAGTTGGCCCAATATCTTGACCCGGCCCATCGTAGTGAACGCATATCCAGAAGAGTACCCAGAAGAACGACTCAAGATCGTGCATAAACGAATGCTTTTCGTCATCGCGAAGCACTCCAATGGCCATAAATGCCCTCGTGCCAGTCTTGCCTCGGGCTCCGGATGCTCCCTCCCGTTGCTCTTTGATCGCTAGGTCAAAATCAATCAAGAATGAATCCCAAGAGGGATTGCTATCATCTTCGTTTATTAAGAGGTTGTTGATTGAAACGTCTCGTTGAAGCATGTTAGCTTGCGTATATAGAGAGTGGTATCCTTCGATACAACCGATAAATGCGTTAAGTAGCGCAACTCGTGAGTTTGCCTTATAGATAGCTTTCCCATAATCGCGAACGATGACACGGCGATGCACCCGATTGATAGCAGTACGCCTACCGGTCTTCGTCGGAGAGCTTGAACAGGTTCGCTTACTTGGCGGCAAAGGGGTGTCCGAGGACCGCTTCCGGCTGGCAGTGCTGCTGCTTTGACCCTGCCGTGAGATGCGACGCGCAGGAGGCAGCATTGAGCCTTCGGGTATGTAGTTTTTTGCTTGCGTTATGTCGAGGCCTTTCCGAATATTGTTATAGATATCGTCATCTCCGCCGCCCACTTGGACCGTTCCATGATAATAGTGTCTCGCAACGTTGGTAACACCCTTCTCGGTCGCATCGCGCAGCAATCCTCCCTCTTCCTCTCGTTCCGGGTACTGCCACGAATCTTTGATCACTAGAGGCATCCGCGAATCATCCCCTTCTCGATGTGCCTTCCAACAGGTGGTTGCTCGACCGGCGATGCAACGTGCCCGCTTCATTACCTCATCAATAATGAGACGCTCCTTTTGATTGTTTCTTTCGATTTCGATATACTGACTATCTCCGGCTGTAATAATGGTAGGGTCGAATCCGAGCTGTTCATCATTCATCCAGAGGAACCCGAGGACTGCCTCTACAAACTGCTGCCCCTCTTGGTTGATGTCAAACCGATCGGACGCGATGCCGCCTAGTCGGTCAAATTCCCACAGCCGCATGAGCGACCCACAAAGAGTAAAACCAAGGACGAAGCGGCGACTGTCTTGAGAGGCGAGCACCTCTCTTGCGTATCGGCCTAGATCAAGCCATGCTTTCGAGTGTATATCGGCAGAGGGGTTACTCTTGAGTTCTCCAGGCACGAGGATATGAGACCAGCGGCACTTAGAGTCCACACCCGCGTCCGGGTTATCGACAAAGCCTACGTCCAGCTTACGTTCTGCTGTAGAGCCTTGCAAAGGTTTGTGAGGCTGTGCCAATGGCCTCCGTTGAGCTCGTGAGGCGGGTTGATGCTCTTCCGCGAAATCCGCGAGCTGTTCTATAACCTGTGCAAGCCAGTTTAAGACATCCTTTTCCTGTGCGCCTTCTGGCCAGCCTTGCCAACCTCCTCCTTCTCGGTATAACGGGTCATCGCCTTCCTTGCACTTCTCGAACGCCACTGTTGCTGCTGCTTTAAGCCCTGCAACCTTGCCAAAGAACGCTTCGAAGAAGCTAGGTATTCCAACATACATAGGGCCAAGCTCTTCCTTTAACACGTCGTCGACGTATTTACGGTGTTCGGAGGAGTTCGCAAAGCTGCTGGTGTTGCGTAGCCATGGTGTCTGTGGGACGGATGATATAGGACGAGGAGGGGGGGTAGACTCGGTAACCGCATCGTAGACCTTATCCCAGATGACCTCGTCTGGCTCTTTGCTGAGGACTGCTTTAAGGAGAGGAAGGATCCGTAAGATATCGAAGTCATCGGAGTTGACTACTGAAACTAGCCTTGACAGATCATCAAGGAGGGTTTTGCGGCCATTACTGGAACGTAGTTCGAGAGAGGCTGGAAGAACCAGCAACGCCGAAATCAGGTTGGTTGCAAGCTTCCGGAGACCTAGAAGTGGATTAGAAGCGCACAATACCGTTATGAGCTTGCCGTTACCTTCGTTTCCTACTTCATCTAAGGACTGCGACGATGGAGTAATGCCTAAATCCTTACAGGTCGAATTAAATGACTCGAGAAAGCCGTTTAGCCCATTACCTATTGGTTTAGACTTAATTATCTGAGATCGGGACTGAGCTGCCATAGCGGAAAGATGCGCAGGAAGCCGTAGCTAGGCTGCTCGGATGACATTAGATAGCTGAGCGTGCGATGAACTTCATAGAAACCATGGGCGCAACGGTTTGTAGGAAGAGGGAGAAAGAGAAGAAGGGGACCTAGAGAGGAACCAGGAGGCAGGGCCGGAGTAACATCGGCATTATGATGTTGGCGGGGGGAAATCTCGGGTCACTACTGCCTAGTTAACTGTGCCGCCTTAGCATGACATCAGTCTGTCTACTGGCCAAAGCCGTTCGATGAATCACTACTCTTTGTACGCTTCCAACTGCATCATTTATTCCCTTACAGCTAAACTAGTTAACTAAACTAACAAAAGAAAGACCAAACAAATGATAATAGGAGAATAACCACCACCTACAAGAACTCAGGAAATCATGTATCCCTTTAGTTGGGGTTTCAGCTGCAATACATAAAAAGTGGAATAGCAGAGTTGCTTACATAAACAGATAATCCAATAATACAATTATCCGAGCATCATATTGTAATTTCATTGGTTTATCTGTTTATGTAAGCAACTCCGCTATTCCACTTTTTATGTATTGCAGCTGAAACCCCAACTGAAGGGATACGATCGCATGTTCTCTATCACGCCCGCCCCCCTAAAATCGAGCTGAAACCCTTCATTAGCAGCAATAGCCATTTCTAGGTGCGTCATACTTACGCATACCTTATCATGGCATGCTGATGCTTAAGGCATCAGAGATTGCCAAACACAGAGGGGCTGACACCAAAGCATTGAAATTTTAACAAAGCAATCTTTTGAAGCTTGGCGAAAGCTAAAGCGCCAGTACTTGCGTGTTCAAACGTTCTATCTACTGGTTTACAACTAGAATTTAGTTAGTTAAGCGTATGAGTAGAACGAAAGACAGATGGGCTTACTGTTTCATGAAGTAGACGGCACGATTGATTGCGGGTAGTAGTAGAAGATCAGGTTGCAGGTGTAACGGGTGGAGTGGCTATCGGAGAGTAGTGCTGTTAAAAATTGGTATGTGGGTTTTTTGGGTTGTGTGGTTGAAGGTATGTGAAGGTTAAAGGTGGAAGGACATGGACTTCAATTGAAGGTGCGGATTTGACCTGTGAGAAATTGCGACGGAGCCATGTAGCTAAGCCACTACAGGCGCAATGTGGCTGGACCCCATATACATGGAGTTCCTCTGGTCTGTATGAGTTCTACTTATACGAGAAATAAATGTTGAAATTACTATAGTAGCACGTTTAGAACCAAAAAAAATACAACAAATATGGCACTATAAAAAAAGAACAGCTTTTAATTCGGCTATCTAACCTCTAAATCTTCCATATCTACTTGTGATGCTGTAGCCAGGAGAGCAGCTCTGGATCTTTCACATTAAGTCATGCTGCAGAAGCAGCAACTGGGGAATTGGTTGGATCCAAAAGAAGGATCGTAGCTTCAAGTGAGGGAACTCCAATGAACTCGAGGAGGTACCGTTGCTTCTCAGGCTTTTCAAGGCCTCTGTAGTCTGGAGTGTTCTGACCTAATTTCGTAGCAAGGGCGTCAAGACTAGACACTACTGTTATTAGCTAATATATTTAAGATTGCATGAAGTAATTTATTTACCTTCCAATTGCTTGAAGTGTCGGATGGTTGTTGGAAGAAGAACTATTTCTCCCGTATGATAGTTCATGCGTGGGCAAAGGTAATCAGTATCTCGAGATACTTGTTGATGGTGGTTTCGGGCTTGAAAATCATCATACCTACTAGATGATTAGTTAAGTGTGGCAAAATAAGATAAAATATGCGTACAGGTTACCTTGACCATTCTGAAGAGCCTTGATGTTGGTCTTTATGGTGTTGACGTCGGTCTGAAGGGCCTCGACGTCGGTCTTCATGGTGTTGACGTCGGTCTTCATGGTGTTGACGTCGGTCTTCATGGTGTTGACGTCGGTCTTCATGGTGTTGACGTCGGTCTTCATGGTGTTTATACCTTCCATGATGCCTTCAGACATCTTGTCAAGCATCTCATGCATCTCATGCATCTCACGCATAGTTACAAGGGGGTCGTCGCCTGCTGTGGCGTTGGCTGCGGTGGCCCTGGGGCCGGATGCCGTGTTTCGCATGGAGGCTGGCATCCCGGAACGTCTTAACGAATAGTGTTAATAAGGGAGCAGAGTCGAGTTGATAGAGTCGAGTGGGCAGAGTCGAGTGGGCAGAGTCGAGTGGGCAGAGTCGAGTGGGCAGAGTCGAGTGGGCAGAGTCGAGTGGGCAGAGTCGAGTGGGCAGAGAAGACTCGACGAGTGGTCAAAGATGTGAGGTAAAAATATGAGATGAAGAGGTAAACCAGAAGGTCTTATATCTTCCAAGTATTGATTACATATTTCATTGGGATGCAGGGATGTTGGCATGTTTTTTTAGCAGCAGCAAATTGCAATGTCTCAGGTAGTCACGACCCTCCCGCTACAAAAAAAGGTGCAGCCTCGCACCCGGAAGAAACAGGCCCAAAGGAAAGTACTGGCGCAGCAGCCAGTGCAGGTGCCAGTGCCACCTCATCACCTGTGTTCTTTGACCTCCCTACCTAGGTGTATTTCTCCTCACCGTCAGTTGGTTAAGCCCCCGATTCTATACTGAACCTCCAAATCTAGAGTCCCTATGCCCATGTTCGTCAAGCTATTTAGCATCAAGCTCAACTCCGTAAAGGTGTCCGTGTACATGAGTCCGATCCGTGTCCTTGGTCCTATCTACAATAGCTTGTACACGCAGATAAGCACAAAGAGGAAGGTGGCCGTCGTTAGGCGTGAGTCTGTACGACCTCATGGACAGAATCACCCGTTGGAGTGGTTCTCGACGCACCTAGAAAGAGCCCCAGTTTCGGTCATGATCAGTCGTGAACCGCACCTGGGCGCCTTGGTACAGCATGGGCCCGATGTAAGGTTAACCATCTTCACATTGCAATAATAAGGATAAAATGGCTCAGTTCGCCATTAAAGAGCTTGAGTCGTACACAGACATGATCGGGGACATGGTTGGCGACATCGCGATCATCCCGATCATCCCGAAGATGGTCAAGCCCATCATAGTCACCACGGACCTACGCAGTATGCAAGATGTTGGTAGTAACGGAAGATAACATAACGACCAGGGATCTCGAAACGGCTATGAGCGGGAAGCTGATAATAGATATGGGCCTGGTCCGACCCGGTGCTCCACCCGACAAGAAGAACCTCGTGATACCTATACACAATCACGGCGTGGAATAGAACCAACTGCTTGCGCTTGATTATCTGCTGTTTCGGATTATGGACGAGAGATCAGGATCAGCACGCCCGAGTCGGGATGTACGGCGTGGTGGCGTACAACAGCATGTACGGCGTCATACCCCTGCACAGCCACGATAGAGAGATTCGGTTCGAGCTTTATATGTTGGAGGGGAAGAAGGCGCTGGACAGGTGCATCAAGATGTTCATGATCTTCATGCCGACGTAGCCCGTTCACGTACATTAGACCCGAGCTCATCAAGCACCTTGCATCCAAACAAACATGTTAATCCCTACAACACGTCGCGTGCTAACCGAGTGTACAACGTAAACACGTACGTGATTGAGAACCTGTAGATACTATTATGATTAATATTATGTCGAAAACCGTGTGCAACTTAAACAAAAACAAGTTCACCTTCGAGGAATGGTGCGTGGTCTGCGTCGGGTGTTCGAGAAGCCCAGTTCATGCGAAGTGCATCCCGCCGACGTGTAGCAAGGAGTTCCCGTGCTCGGTCCCGTTATCTGAAATGTCCACTGGATGTCTCTCCCCCATATCTAAGATACGAGCTCGAGTACTTGGACACGCTAATAGGGGCGGACAACATAGTGTACGTCAAGATGAACTACAGCAGAGATTTGCGCCAAAGGCACGTTATGTGCAAAGAGATCAACAAATCTACGTTTATCTTTTAGTGCAACGTATAATCATTACTATGTGCAAGGCGTATACATTCGATATAGTGCCAGCTAGTACCGCACTTGTATACAAATCAGAACAAGACCGTAAACATGTGCATCTTGTGCAAAAACATAAGCGATCACGTTCTCAGCTGCATCCGCCCAGCAGCAGCAGGTGTCCGCTCAAGGCTAAAACAATCAAAGCCGTCCCGTAGCTAAGAGCAGATCAGTAGTAAAAGGAAAAAACATCGACTCGAGTGCCAATGAGCCCAAGTGAACGCATGTTGACTATCTCATCTATGTGCAACCTCAGGATCCCTACCAAGCTTGTAACCGACACAAGACGCAGCGTCCCGGACAAGGAAAGAAAGTACGCTAAGATCACGGAGAAGGGCACGGTCGTAGCCACGACCAACTCCATACTCCCAAACCTGGACCTCACGACCGTCGTGATCGGCCTTGGCTCCCCGCGCCGAGACAACAAGCTGCAGAAGGGCTTGTGCTACCTTAACCAGTGGACGATAATGAACGTACTTATAGTCCTGTCATGGGTCATGCATGCAGCGCTAGTGGGAGCCTCGCAGGTAGGAACACAAGCGAGGTGCGTCCAATTCAGCTCGATCAATTAATCGTTCAATATGGGTTATATCTGCTGTCATGGGGTACAAGATTCATTTATACCAAATCGATGAATGTTTCAAATCTTGCTGTATGTAGCAGTAATGCAAGCCAACCTTGTCCTCGTTCCACATCGCGTGCACCGCATCCTCATGTAGTCGATCTCGCTGGCAGCCTGCTGCGTGTTCACCTCCGGCATCCTAGTTCGACCCGCTGAACATGTTCCCGAACTGGTTCAGGAGCGACTGCGCAATCGCAGACTTGTTCAAGGGCTTGGCCATACTCATAATGTGACATCTTGCGCTCGGGTTTACCGCTGGTTATGCAAGGGGGCCTATGCAGGACTTGCTGTTGACTGGTCTATAACCGGTCAAACTAGTAGAGGTCAGCCTAGCCAGGGATGACGACTACCTATTGAACTGCACTATACATGGTCCGACGGCTATGTGCATGATTAATGGCGTGGATAGAAAGCGACTGGTGTTGTCATGACAGAGTAGGTCCAGCATAAACCACACCGTGAAAAATTTTGCATCTCTGTCGTTTGCCCGACGTATTCTCCCTTACTTCAGCTCGCCACAGCATTTTGAAACGCTGGCGTGAACTGTCCAAAGTCAGCAATACGTACTCGAAGGGACAAGAGCTTGAGACATTCCGAGAAATACGAGGCGTACATACAAAAGCCGGGTACCGGAGGAGGCCGTACACCGAGGAACGGCGCTCAAGGGGATAGTGAGACATAGCTGAATCAAAAAGCGATCAGTACTACATATACCAAAGACATACACGGTAACAAACATAAATTTATTGGTTTTATAGGCTATCTTTCAGCTGAAATGCACATGAGGTTCAAATTTGGCAAGAAATGTCCATTTTTGAGCTTGAAAAGACATGACTCACACCTATACACTGCTGTAGCAGAACGCCACAAGGGAGAGACAGTCCATGACCTGAGCACTTGAGGGGTTAAGCCACGTATGATTAGGTAGATAGTAAGACACAATCAGAGTAGTAACAAACAAAAATCTATTAGTGCTAAGGTTGCCATAGTTACCTACTGAATATGTACCAATAGTTAGCATATATAAGACCTTTCATCTTACCTTTTTATTTCTTCTCTTCTTACTTTTCCATCGCACCTCTTGGTTCCTTTTCTTTCCTTAATCCTACTCGTCAGACCTCTCCTCCCACTTGCGCTCTTCTCGCCTCCAAAATGCAAGACATAGCCCATAGGCCAAGAGGTAACAACCCCCCAGGCAATGACAACGCGGCCAGCCCAAGAGGTAACAACCCCCCAGGCAATGACAACGCGGTCAGCCCAACAGGTGATAATGGACAAAAGCTCCAAGTTATGGTCAAGGACGCCATGAATGGTTTTCAGGCCAGTTTGCAGGCCAGTTTGAAGGCCAATTTCGAAGATCTCGGGAAGCAGTTGGGGGCCAAATTCGAAGGTCTCGAGAACAAGTTCGAGGCCAAATTCGAAGATCTCGGGAAGCAGTTGGGGGCCAAATTCGAAGGTCTCGAGAACAAGTTGGGGGCCAAATTCGAAGGTCTCGAGAACAAGTTCGAGGCCAAATTCGAAGGTCTCGAGAACAAGTTCGAGGCCAAATTCGAAGGTCTCGAGAACAAGTTCGAGGCCAAATTCGAAGGTCTCGAGAACAAGTTCGAGGCCAAATTCGAAGATCTCGGGAAGCAGTTCGAGGCCAAATTCGAAGGTCTCGAGAACAAGTTCGAGGCCAAATTCGAAGGTCTCGAGAACAAGTTCGAGGCCAAGTTCGAAGGTCTCGAGGCCAAGTTCGAAGGTCTCGAGACCAAGTTCGAGGCCAGGTTCGAAGATCTCGAGGCCAAGTTCGAAGGTCTCGAGGCCAAGTTCGAGGTCAGGTTCGAAGATCTCGAGGCCAAGTTCAACGATCTCAATACCAAGTTCAACGGTCTTGATACCAAGGTAACTGCCCTTCACAAAGGGCAAGGTAACCTGTAGGTATATGTTGTACTATATTAACTATAATTTATTAATTATTTAATAGTTACGATGATTTTCAAGCTTGCAAGCGCAACAAACAAGTATCTCGAGATATTGACCCCTTGCATCCTTGCTTAAACCATGCTATAGGAGAGATGGTTTCTGTTCCAAAAACCCTAGGACACTTTAAGGAGCTCAAAGGTAAATTACTTTATTCCCTTTTACATATATTAGCTAATCGACGTAGTGCTAGGCTGTTGCATTTAGGTGTGTAAACGCTTAGTCATATAGAAGTTAACTAGTGCACTCTTTAAAAGAGCTCATAAGAACAGTTTTTAAAAGATTTAAGTTTTAAGAGCTAGCTAGTATAAAACAAATAAAAAGATCGTAATATATATAAGTTTATTAAGCTAATAGTTTAACTAAGCTAATATTTATTTTAATATAATATACTTTTTAGCTTTATAAATAATAATAATTATAAAGTTATACTAGTTTTATATACATAAAAAAGTATTAAATATATATAAACAAACATTAATATTATAGTATAACTTATTATAATATAATTATGCTATATATAAAAGCTGTAAATATATATATATATGCTTTTATAAATAAATAAACAAATAAACATGTTATTATTAACGTTATTAACGCTTTAAAACAATATTTAAATGCTTTTTAGTAAATATTAAAGCAATAATTACTATTTATTGCTTATACTTTTTATGCTTTTTAGTTATATAGTAAATATACTATATTTAGCTATTTTTTTCTTTTTCTTTTTTTTTTTTTTTAGCTTTGTTTTAAGCAATTTTTATATGTTTTTATGCTTTACGTACTTTTTATAATAAAATTGTTTGCTAATTTTATGCTTATAGCATTTATTATATAAAGCTTTTTTTTTTGTAAGTTTTTTAAGCTTTTTAAAGCCATTTTTAAGTTATAAGCAAGTAAAAATAAGTATAAATAAGCTTTAGCTTATATAATTTAACATTATTACTAATAATAATAATAATAATGATATAGCTTTTTTTGCTTTTTTTATTTTTATTATATAAATAAGTTTAACTAATAAGTTTTAGTTATATATAAGCTTATATTAATATAATTAAGCAGCTTTTTTTTTTTATTCTTTAAAAATAAAAAGCTTTTTGCTTTTTTTGCTAAAAGTACTACTATTAATATTACTATTGCTAAAGCTACTATTAATGCTAATACTATTGCTATTATTACTACTATTACTATTATTATTGCTACTTTAATAAAGCAATACTAGTAGCTTTAATAAAGCTTTTTTGTTTGTTATGCTTGCTTTATTTATGCTAGCTTATATATTAAGCTTTATAAAAGCTACTTTTAAGCTACTTTTAATAATAATAAAAACCTATAATATTATAATACTATATATAATATATAGTGCTATAAGTATGCTTTTAAGCATATTTATTGCTTGCTATAAATAATTTTATAGTTTTTTAAGCTTAAATAAACTATTATTAATTAAAGCTTTATATAAACTATTATATGTTATATTTATAAGCATATATTTAATGCAAAGTTTAGTAAGCAATACTTTTAAAAAAGTTAATAAAATAATTTTAAACATGCTTTGTTTGCTTTTATTTTATAGCTTTTATATTAAATTTATTAAAAGATTTTATGCTTTTAAAGCACTTATTAAGTGCTTTTTTTTTTTTCTAAAAAAATGTTTAAAGCTACTTTTATTACTATTAATGCTTACGTTGCTTTTTTTATGCCTGCTTTTGCTATTTCTCCTTTAGCTGCTTTTATTACTACTGCTGCTTTTTTTCTTTTTTTTAAAAAAATTATAGCTATTTAAGCGCTACTAAAAAAATAGTTTTTTTTTTTTTTTTAATTTTTTATTTTTTTTAAAAAAAATAAAAAAAATAAAACAAATAGTTAAAGCTTTTTTAAGTTAAGTTTTAAAAAGCTTTACTTTAATAAAAGTTGCTTTTTTTTTTTTTTAAGCTATTAATTAATATATAACTTGCTTTTTATAAATTAATAAAAGCATAAAAATGCTTATATTAAGCTTGCAGTAAGTTTTTTATAAGCTTATTAGCTAATATTTAGCTAATTAATAAATAAACTATTTTAAATAACTTTTTTTAATATTTTTGCTTAATTTATAAGTTTTATATATTTATATAGCGCAGCTAAATATTAATTTGCTTGCTTTTATTTATTATTAAACAAATTACTTAAGTATTGTTTAAATAAATTATTTATTTTATGCTAAATTTAAGCTATATATTTTAAAAAAGCTATTTTAAAGCTATAGTTTTTATTTTAGTAAGCTTAAAAACATTAATTTTAGCTTTTATAGTTAATATAAAAACTATGCTTTGTTTAATAGCTTTTTATGCAATTATATTACTAAATAAAAGCATAATATATTTATATAATAAATGCTTTGTTTTTTTATTATTACTAAAAGAAATATTTTTTATAATAAATAATACTTATGCGTTTTTTTTAAAGTGCTTATATATAATCTTTAAAAATTTAATATAGTATAAATAACAAATTGCTTAATTTATTATAGCAAAATATTTTTAGCTAAAGTTAATTAAATATTTAAATAATGGCCTAGTGGCGCAGCGGTATGCGCTTGGCTACTTTTTTCGAAGTTGTGGGTTCGAGTTCTGCTCGGTTCGCGGTTGCTTTATGTTTGAAGCAAAAGTTGGTTTGCTTTTAGCTTGGTTCGAACTGTAAGCCTGCCGCACTAAAGGCACAAAAATTAGAAGTTGGATAGCTAAGCTAAAAGTCTAGGGACTTTGCTTTTCTGCTGGTGCAGTAACGTAAGTAACTAACCTAGTGTATTAAACATTATAAAAACGGGCGGCTTTAGCTTTTGCTGCTAATGCTACATAAGTACTAGTTTTTTTGTGTAGCGAACAGCTTATATTTTTAGTATAATTAAAACCTAAAGCTTATTGCTTATGCTAAGCAATTTATAAATATAGTGCTAATTAGTGCTTAATATTTATTTAATACTATATTGTTTATAGCTTGCAACTTTAAAGCTAATAAAGAGGTGTTTTTACTTATAATAATTATAATAAAAGACCTTTTTATTAGCGCGCTAATTTTTTTATTTCTATAATATAAAGCAAAAGCGCTGCTAATTTAGCATATAAGATTTAAAGCAAAGTATTATGTAAAAAAAGCAGCAAATTAATAAGATTTGTTATAAAACCGTTATATACTTTATATATATAAATAGTTTTTGCCTTAAAGAAAGTTTTTACTTATATAAGTATTATATTAAATAGCCACTAATATAATTAATAAGCTGTTAACCTAAGTAATATAATATATTTAAATAATTAAGCTGCTATAAATATAATATTAAGCTTTAGCATAATTATAATATAAAAAATTAAGCTAACATGCTTTTAAAACGCTTTTATTTAAGCTTTAATAGCTTATTTAATATGTTTTTTTAGCTTTTTAAAAAGCAGTAATATAATTAAAATCTAGCTATTATTTACTAAATTATAACATTTAATAATTTTCTTAATATATTAGTTATATAATAAAGTAATTTTTTATGTTTTATAGTTTTTTATTACTTTAATTTTTAAGAACTAACTAATATTGCTTTGCTTTTTTAGTTTATATGCTTTCTTAATTTTTTTAATTATTTTTTAAGCTTTATTTAAATAATTATAATAATATAGCACTAAAAAATCGTTTATATAAAAAACTACATATACTTTATAATCTTTTAAATAAAACAAGCAAAGCTTTTTTAGTAATAAAATTAGCTTTAAAGCTTTTAAAATATATATAAACTTTTTATATTATAGTAGCAATAAGTTTTTAAGTTTATATAAAGCTTTTTTTAATAAAGCTATATTGCTTTTATTTTTAAAGCTTTTTAATAACTTATATATTATTAGCTGTTTTTTTTTTTTAAACATATTTAAAAACGCGTTAATAATATTAAATTGCTTAATTTTTAAATTAAACTATATAGCTATAGCTATTATAAGCTAAAAAGTCTTTACTATAAACATAATAACATAAATTAACTAAAGCGTTTTATTATATTAAAAATTTTTTTAAACTATTATTTAAAACTTATAAACTTAAAAATAGCTTTTTTTATTAAATTTATAAGTAAATATTTACTTTAAAAGTAAAAAGTTATATTTAGCTTTTATATATAAAATAACTTTTATTACTTTAAACTATTTTAGTGCTATAATTTTTTAAATAACGTTTTTTTTAAATTAATTTCTTAATAAATATTTATTAAGATTTTTTTATATTTTAAGTAATAGCTTAAAAAAATTATTACAGTAAATTTTAAGCTATTAAAAAGCAGCTTTAATTTTTTTTGTTTTATGCTAATTTATTGCTACTATAAATATAGCATATAGCATATAGTACTTTTAGTTGCTTTTATAAATAGCTTTTAGCTAATTAAGCAAAAAAATATTTAAAAAAGTATATTAATAAAAATTATATAAAAAAGTAATTTTATGCTTTTTATATATTTTAATATTAAAAGTAGTAAATATTTTTAAATAGTTTGTTTTTTTATTTTTAGCTAAATCTTTTAAAAGTTTTTTTTTAATTTATTAATTAAAACATATAAATTATTAAGCTATTTAATTATATTTTTGTTAAGCTAATAAAATTTGCAAACTTAGTTCTAGTAGTTTTTATTATTTGCTTATTACTATAGTATTTTTAGCTAGGTTTTTTTTTTTTAGCAATTTTATAGCTATTTTTTTTAGCTTAATTAAGTGCACTTTTTAATAAAATTATAGCTTATTGCTATATAAGTTAGCTACTTTTAAATTAATTGCTAGCTTTTTAGTTTTTTGTTTAAAAAAGCTTAGTGCTTTATTTTAAATATTAGCTAAGCTAAAAATATTTTTTTTGTTTTTTTTAAATTGCTTATTTAAAACAAAAGTTTTTTAAAAAGTTATAAATTTATTTTGCTAATTTTTAAATAAATTAAATAAGCTATTTTTTAGCTAATTTTTAAATGTTTTTACTTTTAATTTAAGTTTTTTTAATAAACTACTAGCTAAATAATTAATAAGTTTAAGCTTAATTTTAGTACTATTAAAATAATTAATAAAAGTTTTATATTATAATAGCTAAACTTTTTTTTATATATTAACTGTTTTAAAAAAATTATTTAAGATTTTTTTAATTATAGTTATTTTGCTTACTTAGCTAATATTAATTAGCAAAGCTTATTTTTTTTGCTTTTTATTATAATATTAGCTTTTATTAAAGCATATATTTTATATAATAATAATTTTACTTAGCTAAAGTATTTATACTTTATATATATTAAAAGCTTTATAGCTTACTAAATATTTAATATAAGCTTGCTAATTTACTTTATAAAATTGCTTATAGTAATTTATTAGCTTATTATGCTTTATTAAATAAGCTTTATAAGTATATATTTATATATTACTTTAATTAAGTTATAAGTTTACTATTAAATTTATAAGAACTTTAAAGTTATATTACTTAAAATATTGCTTAAACTAATTTAAAAGCACTTTAAATAAGCTATAAAAATTATAAGCCTTTAAAAAGCTTATATTATATAATTATATTACTGCATAAATAGCTTTTAATTAAAGCTTTTTTAGTAAGTTTTTATTACGCAGCATTTTTAAAGCTTTAATTACTATTTTTTAACTTGTTTTTTTTTTTTTGCTTATTAGCTCTTTAGTATATTTAAGCTTTAGCTTTAAGTTTATTTTTTTATTATTAGCTTAGCGCTAAAATTTAGTGTTTTTACTAAGTATAATTATTGCTTTTTTATTATTGCTATATATTTTGCAAATAAAAAGCTAATATTAATATATTACTTAGCGCTTAAACTATTAAAAAGCTTTAAATATTAATTTAGCTGTTTTATTAATTAAAGTGTAAATATAAATCATTTTATTATATTTATTTTTAATTATAAGTAGCTAAAATAAGCTATTATACTTTTTAAAGTAATTAAATAAGTTTTAATAAACTTTTTAAAATAGCTTTGCAAAGCTTTTTTTTAAAGGTTTTTAAAATATAATATATTTAGCATAAACTTTAGCATAAGTTTTATACTTAATTTTCTTTATACTTTTAATTTTTATATTTTTAGCAAACAAAATAAAAGCTTTTAATAACTTAAGTTTTAAGTGCTTTGCTTTTTTATGCTATAGTTTTTTAGTGTTATTTTTAAGCTTTAAAAAATCTTTTAAAATTTTTTTAAAACGCTTTTTAAATAATGCTATAATTACTTTAGCTATACTTAATAAAAGTTCTATAAGTAAGTTTATTATATTAGTTATTAAAGCTTTACTTAAATAATATATAATAAGCTTATATTTAAAAAAAATTAAGTTTATTTTTTTAGTAAAATGTTTTAAAAGCACGTTTAAACGTAGTTTTTTATAGCATAAAAAGCAATTTAAACTATAATACTAGATTTTTTGCTTTTAAAAGCAAGCTTTTAATACTATATTTATATAAAAACCTTTTACTAAAGCAACATTTTTTAAAGTAAATATTTTTGTATTTTTGCTTTAAAAGCTTGCTAATATATTTTTTATAATTTTTGTACTTTTGCTAAAAATAAAAAAGTTTATAGTTTTTGCATTAACGCTTTTATTATTTTTAGCTAACATAAAAAAACTTAATATTAATAAATCTTTATTATTAATTATATATAAAGCTTTATAATTATTAAATATAATACTATAATAAAGCAAATAAAATATATATTTAAGCGTTATATATACTTTTTAGTTTAAAAAAATTTCTTAAAATAATTTTTAGTTAATTATAATATATATTACGTTTAAATTAAGCTATTAACTATTAATTAAATAGTTTTAGCTTTTAAACTTTTATAAAATATGCTAGCTTTTAATATTAATTTTATTACGTAAGCTTAATTAATATAAAAAACTATAATATGTTTTAATTTTATTAATTACTTTAAGTATTATTTTTTTAATTAGCTTATTAGTAAAGCTTATAACTGCTTTTTAAAAGTGCTTATATATATAAAGCTATTAATAGTATGTTTAAAAAAGCTTTGTTAAACAAAAGTATAAATATTTTTAATTACTTAATTAATTTTTTTTAAGCTTTTTACGTTTATTTAAAAATTTATTTAGCTGCTTTTTTGCTTAGTTTAGCGCTTTATTTTTTAGTATTAAATAAAGCTTAACGTTTTTTTGCTTGCTTTATATAATCTTAGTATTAACTATACAAAAAAAAAGCTTTTTATATTGCTTTAAAATAATAAGTTTTTTTTTTAGTTCTTTATTTTTTATAAGTTTAATAATTTAATAATTAGCTTACTTTTAAACAAAATAAGCTTTTATAGCATTAAAAAAATTAATTAATATAAATATTTCTTTAACGTTTAAAAGATTTAAAACTTTAGCTTGTAAAAATACTTAATATTATAAAATATATTACACTTTTAATTTAATGCTTTTTTTTTTAGCTTATTAAAGCACTTTTTAGTACTTTATTTAAACTATAATTTAAATAATTAATTTTATAAATATTAAAAGTTCTTTTAAAGCTTTTATAAAAAATTATAAATTAATTATATTAATAATTATAAGCTTTATAATAATAATGTTTATAATTGTTAAATTTATTATTTTATTAACTTATTTAAAAATAGCTATATAATAATTTAAAGTAGCTATTTAAAACAAAGTTTTAGCTAAAAATATATAAAGCAAATTATTTAAAACCTTTATAATTGCTTTATTATTAAGCTATATAAGCATTGTTATATTAGCTTAAGCTACTTAAGCTTTTTTTTTAGTAATACGCTTAACATTAGCTTTTATAAGTGCTTTAAACATTTTATTAAATATATAGCTAACATTTACTGCATTAAAATTAACTAAATGCTATATTTTATATAACATATAATAAAACTATAGTTTATTAAACTAGCTAAAATAATTTTATTAATTATAAAGCATAGCATTTATAATAATTAAATTACTAAAGCTTATATTAAGCATAATAATTATAATAAGCTTATAAAAATATAATTAAATAATTGTTTAAATAAATATAAGTATAAAAATAAAGCTATAAAAAAAAAATAAGATCTTAAGAACTTTGTTTAGCTAATTATTTTAAATATTTATAAAGCACTAGTTTTAAGCAAACTAAGCTTATAACTATTACATTTAAGTATATAAACGCTTAATCATATAAAAGTTAACTAATACACTCTCCAAAAAAGCTCATAAAAATAGTCTTTAAAAAATCTAAGTTCTAAAAGCTAGCTAGTATAAAACAAATGAAAAGATCGTAATATATATAGGCTTATCGGGCTAGTGGTTTAGCCAAGCCGGTATCCACTCCAACGTGACACGGGCCTTGATCTCCTTGCTTCAAAATTAGGTCAGAACTCTCAAGACTATAAGGTCCTTGGCAAGTCTAGCAAGCAGGAATATCTTCTCGAATTCCTTGGCCTTCCTTCCCCGGCAGCCCCTGTTACTCCTCAGGAAACAGTTGGCCCTTCGTCTGACCTTCATCTGCAATTGGTTGCCTAGCCGCACTGAGTCCTTCAGCTGCAGCATGAAATTGTTTGTAATTGGTTACCTACTCGCAATAAGTCCTTTAGCTGCAGCACAACTAGGTAGTGAAATGAAGTAATGGAACCACAGTGAATTCATTTGTTACGCGCGCTAAACGTGGTAAACGATCTGTGCTATCTCCAGGCGCATAGTTCGGGGAGACACCGGGACCGTACTACGCGGAATTGAGCCCTATTGAGACTGTCTCGCGTATCCAGAAGTGAAGCTATTCAGCCCTCGCTAATCTGAGACATATTGGCGGACCCCGGAGGTTAGGGAGCCCCGAACCAACTGTATATAGACTGGAGGCATGGACTTTCTGCAGCCATAATAGATTATTTCAGAATAAAGGGTCAATAACTCAGCTCCAAGCCTTGACACCAGCCCTTGTTATATCATTAGTACTCCCGATAACATGGGGAATGTGACGATCAAGAGGAACGCAATCAATTGAAGTAAATAAACCGCCCGTAGCTATCCTCCGTGGTGTTCTTTTTTATTGCAAAGCTGACGCTTCGCAATTCAGAGTGGTACTATACGGAGTGATAACTCAGGTTAATGTAGTGAACTACGTAAGGTTACATACAGGATCAAGAACGAAGAGTATTTCTATTATGTGCGGATTGCCATGCTAAATACATTCATCTGCCATTGCTGGCCATATACCTTGCTATCGCTCTGCTATTGAATGTCCATATGCTATAAAATGTAAATGATCAATGGCCACATCAATGTGCTCAGGGACCACGTTAGGATAACGGTCCATGGTTTCTTCCATTGCACCGTAGTCCTTCACAAGAGGGTTGTCAGCATCGGCGAAGAGGCCAAAGTAGTATATTGCCGCGCGTACAAGAGTATGTTCGTAGGCAGCAGGTGCCATCGTGCCAGGCGCTGGGCAATGACGCGCAAGATAGCCTTCTTGGCCAACGGATGGCACTTTGGACAAGATGATCTTGATTTCATCAAATTTGCTTCCGATCTTCCGAACTGCCGTCTCATCTACTTCTTTCATTTTGAGAAACTGTTCAGTGACAGCAGTAATCACTCCTTGGTTCGTCTGGGCCAGCTTTTCATCATAGCTTTTTCTAGACAGCTTTAGGTGATCCTCAATAGTGCGACCAAGCGTTTCGTTCGAAACTAGCTTAGTGTTGATCATGTTAACTAGATCTTCATGTCTTTCGGTGTGCAGGGTGCTCAGCACGTTGAGCTGGCTTTCTATTGTCGAAGCAAAGGCCTGAATCTTGGACTCCAGCTTCTCTTCTATCATCCGGCCTGCGTCTTCTCGTATTTTGTCCTGTGCCTCTAGGAACTGGTCTAATTTTTCCTTGAGACCTCTGACTTCTTCCCTCAATACGCTCTCGCGAGATGCGACTCTCGGAGGCCGGGCGGTAGGGCTTATAGTGTTCGCATAGGGGTTTCTGCTGTTCCCCATGCTCGACGCAGTCGACGGTTGTCTCTGTGGCTTGTCTGACCCGCCTTCCAAACAAGGGACTTTGGTGCTTTGTTCGTTTCTACTCACTTTTCTCTTGGGGTTTTGCGGCGCATACGGGTTTGTGTCTTGTCTGGGATGCGACGCAAGAGACTTCCTTTTGGAGTGATGGCTCGTCGTATTAGGGCTTTGGAGGGCTGGTGGTTCCGGTTCAGGCGATGCCGTGACAGGCTGGTGCTGCGTGTTCTCTGCCTTGGGGACAGACAGGAGGGGTAGTGTAGATTGCCTCGGGGCCTGTGGCTCTAGGGCACCAAAGAGAGCAGTGAGAATGCCACGGTCCTTCTCCCCGCACTCGCCTTCATAGCTTTGGGGAGGTAGTGCTGGCTTCCTTGAGGCATCGTTGATCAGCAGAGCGGGACTTCCTGCTTCATACTTTTCGTTGTATATCAGTAACTGATACTCGGCCAGGATGGACCGTAGATCGGCAGCCGGCTGCATTGCCGCCAGGGCTTGCCAGTGCGATACCTGTAGTGCCGACAACACCGTGCCATCCCACAGTCGTCTATGTGGAAGCAGAGCCGGTGTCCTGCCCGGGACAAAACTACGGGAAAAGATGCGCAGGCGGATCTCGGCCAGCTTCATACAGTACTTGGCCTGTCGAAAAAGCTTGCCGTCTTTCTGGATGGAGTAGAAGTATTTGGCTTGCTGCGAAAAGATGTTGCCGCAGAGGTTGGCCGCGTCTTCGTCTTCGCCGCCCAACAACTGCGTGAGTTGGCTTTTTGCCTCAGAGTACGCGGCGAAGTGGGGGATCCGCGTTAGATTGCTCCGCGGCTCGGGGTAACCTTCCGATAGCTCGTCCCAGGCGCTCATGTCGAGCAGCATGTACGCGTCCGCCGCTTTTGTCGCAGAAGAGGCGTGGAAGCTCTTGATAATACGGGCACCTTGCCAGATAAGTGAGCGCGTCAGAAGCTGTTCTTCCGCCGTTTTGGCAGTCGACATCCGTTTCTGCCAAAAGCAACACCACGTTCTCATCACGGTAAAGGAATTGCAGGTCTGGCCAAGAAGGTGAGCGACCCATCCAGGCACCGCCTCGTCCGATTTGTTATCTGCACTGAGATGGCGAGCGATCCCGTCCTCCGTCCACGTGCCGGTGGGATCGGGAGGGCCTTCCGGAGCACTGGAAATCTCGGCGCTACTTGCAGCAGTAGATGCGCGGTCGTCGTCGTCGCCAGTCGCGGTGGCAGCTGGGGCGGTGGCTAAAGCGAGCCCACGGGCGTTCTGGCCATCCGTTTCTTCCCCGTCCGGGTCGCTAGAAGTGTCATCGGCAGTATTGGCGGCCGCGTCAGCGTCATCAACTGCCCCACCGTCGACGGTCCCATCATCGGTGTCTTCCGTCCCTAGACAAAGGCCTTGGGCCCATTCCTCCGATGGCAGATACGGTTTGATATCCTCTCGGCACTTCGGGAAGGAGGCGCCAAACAGAACATCATAATCAAGACTGCAGTTCTTGGTTTCATTCGCCCGAAGAGGCTTCTCCGGCAAAAATACAGAGCAAGCGGCGCGACTATCGAGCCCCCACCAGAACCCTTGGTCCTGTACGTCCAAGGTCTTTGGGTCATCCATCATCCATCCAAGCTGGAGACACTGGAACTTGTCGCGATACTTGGGGTCGGGATACGCTAGGACAAGAAAGGCCAAGCATCTCTCAGGTGAGTAAAGAGGCAAGGGAGCCTTTTCTAGCTTATCCCGCTTGGCCGTGTGAGGTTTCATCTTCTTTGCTTCTACCTTGCTATTCTCTGAGGCGATTCGCCAGCTGGGACCCTTTGCCATCCACACTTCCAGCTTCCCCAAGGACGAGTAGATTTTTTTGGTAGCCTTGTGTCGAGACACTGATGGTTCTTCATCGGAGAGGAGCACGCTCATCACTTCACTGCCACGGAGATGAGCCCATCGACCAGTGAGGCCTTCTGGCATGTATTGGCAAAGAAAAAGATAAACCTTGACCATCATCCGCGCTTCGTATTTCTTGGGCATAGCATCATGCAATGTCAGAAACCAGTCGTTGATCTTGTGCTCCTTGATATACTTGTGATTGAGTGGTCCTTCTAGGAGAGGCGGTTCATGCCTTGAGGGCAGCCACGCCATGCTTTGTGTAGACGCGTGAGCAGTTGTCATGTTGAAGTAGGCTTTGTAGTACTCCACCTCAGAGAAGTGTTAGTATGAGTGTGAGTCTAGGTATGCAACTGTTCAGGCTGCAGTCTGGTAATAATTTGACGAGTTCCGTTCTTTTTTAAATACATCAGTACTTTGGTAGAACGTGTAAAAAGATGGGCAATGTACCTTACGGTTATGATTTCTGCCTAAATCAGATGATTGTGAGACAGCTAGGGAAAAAAAGGAAAGCTTCTGCCTATCACTTTTTGTCCAGAAAAGTCATAAAAATGAGGAGGGCCTCCTATAAAAACGAGAAGGGATTCCTACAAAAAGCGATACAGCAGAAAGCCTTCCTTATTTTCTATCGCTCTTTCATAGGTAGAAAAGGTTCCCTTTATACTACCTATATCACTATGGCGGGAGTACGAATGAAGGCGGCATATACCATCTCCCCAGAAGCCGCTCGACGCAAGGTTCGCAATGCTTGCTTTCAAAAGCGGAAAGACACCCTCTTCTGGAAAGGCAACCAAGTCCACGAACTTCTAGGGGCTGAGGTGTATATGGTCATCAAGTATTGTGGCCAGTGGTACGAATACTCATCGAATCCAGACCTCTCGTTCCCCTTATCGCGAAAGGATATTGTAAGTGCCTCCTCTTTGATTCTTTCCTTGCTGCCCTTTGACTAATATCTCAGCATATCGACTACCCGCCAGTTAAAGCTACAACCCCCCAAACTTTCGTGCCCACCCACACTTCGCGAATCATAAAGCAACCGGATCCTGTCCCAGAAGCGACGAGTCCTAAGATCAGTAGCCCCCCAACTACCATCCCGGCGACTGTTGTTCCAAATACTGCCATCGAGAGCGTTCACGCCGGAGATTCCAATGGAGATTCCGATGAAGAGCGTCTTGAATCCCAGCATCTTGATCACCATGACATTATTCATGACGTCACCGATGTTCCATATGATAGGCGCCAACTTACACCTCTGTCGTTACAAGTTGGCGAGGGGAAGACCATCCAGCAGCCCATGAAGCGGGGTCGCGGACGGCCCCGAGGCTCTGGCCGGCAGCTTCAGACGAGCTCATCGAAGCAACTGTAGCAGGCAGGTAGTCTAGAGGCTGTTCGTATCCATGTCTATGTGGCGTTCTTCACGCCCTTTCTATTTTGATTACTACAGCCTATAATAATCCGTTAAAGTCCACATTTATCAGAAGCTATATATTCAAGGTTATACTTGTTTAATAAATGCCGTGATTGTTCATGGTTCAAAAGTAGCTATGATTGTTCAAAAGTAGCCATAATTGTTCAAGAGTAGCCATGATTGTTCAAAAGTAGCCATGATTGTTCAAGGTTCAAAAGTAGCTATGTATAACAAGGGCTGGTGTCAGGGCTTGGAACTGAGGGGTTGACTCTCTATTCTGCATACAATAATCTGTTATGGCTGCGAAAGTCCATGCCTCCCATTGGGGCTGTTGCCGAGCATGGTAGCTGTTGCCGAGCATGGTAGCTGTTGCCGAGCATGGTAGCTGTTGCCGAGCATGGTAGCTGTTGCCGAGCATGGTAGCTGTTCTTGAGTCTATAGGCTTCCTAACCTCCGCGGTCCGCCCATATGTCTTAAATTAGCAAGGGCTAAATAGCTTCACTTCTGGTACGCGAGACAGTCTCAATAAGTCTTAATTCAGCGCAGTACGGTCCTGGTGTCTTACCGAACCATGCATCCGGAGATAGCACAAGGTGTTCAGCTGGTCCGATGCGTGTAACACTATGACTGTTCAAAATCAGCTATAATTGTTCAAAAGTAGCCATAATTATTCAAAAGTAGCTAGAACTGTTCGAAATTGTCTTACCGAACTATGCATCCGAAGATAGCACAAGGTGTTCAGCTGGTCCGATGCGTGTAACACTATGACTGCCAGAACTGTTCAAAAGTAGCCAAAACTGTTTGAAATTGTTTCACCGAACTATGCATCTAAAGATAGCACAAGGTGTTTAGCTGGTCCAATGCGTATAACACTAGAACTGTTCAAAAGTAGCTAGAACTGTTCGAAATTGTCTTACCGAACTATGCATCCAAAGATAGCACAAGGTGTTCAGCTGGTCCGATGCGTGTAACACTATGACTGTTCAAAATTAGCTATAATTGTTTAAAAGTAGCTATAATTATTCAAAAGTAGCCAGAACTGTTCAAAAGTAGCCAGAACCGTTCAAAAGTAGCCAGAACTGTTCAAAAGTAGCCAGAACTGTTCAAAAGTAGCCAGAACCGTTCAAAAGTAGCCAGAACTGTTCAAAAGTAGCCAGAACTGTTCAAAAGTAGCCAGA
>MU400653.1:0-25218 GCA_022578965.1 Xylaria sp. FL1777 | reverse complement strand
AACTGTTCAAAAGTAGCCAGAACCGTTCAAAAGTAGCCAGAACTGTTCAAAAATTGTCTCACCGAACTATGCATCCAGAGATAGCACAATCCAATGCATATAACATCCCAGAAAGCAAGAAGCACAAAAAACTAAAAACAGCCAACTTTTCCCCGACTTTGGCTCAAAAAACTAGCACTGTGACTATAACTAAGTTCACTAAGTACAACCTGTTTTACTACCAACTAAAGACAAGGGGCCTTATTTGTCCTGCCACATACTAACTTTACTCTTTGTCTTTATTCTATGATCCAGTTATTCCATGATCCAGTTATTCCATGATCCATTCATTCCATGATCCAGTTATTCCATGATCCATTCATTCCATGATCCAGTCATTCCATGATCCATTCATTCCATGATCCATTCATTCCATGATCCATTCATTCCATGATCCAGTCATTCCATGATCCATTCATTCCATGATCCAGTCATTCCATGATCCAGTCATTCCATGATCCAGTCATTCCATGATCCAGTCATTCCATGATCCATTCATTCCATGATCCATTCATTCCATGATCCATTCATTCCATGATCCATTCATTCCATGATCCAGTCATTCCATGATCCAGTTGTCATTTCTGCTCCCAGCAACAGAGGGCTGGGTGGCTGCGGTAACTCTGTCTGCGAAAATAGGGTTTCCAGCCGTTGCAGTTTCTTCTGGAAACTGCTGCTCCGTCCCACATCACCCTTGTTGGTCTTCGCCGTGACCCTGGTCGTGTTCAGGTCCCATTCCTCATCACCGATATGCCACTTCGTAGGATGCTATTTAGATGGATTAGCTGCCGGATTTCCTATCCATATGGGCTCGGTGATCTTACAAGGTCTTCTGTCCGAAAAGGGAATTTGTCATACCCAGCTGGCAGGAATATCTCCTGCTCCCCGGTGACATTGTCTATGGAAACGGCAAACACTGAACAGTTAAATTTGCCGCCATATCTCCCGCATTTATTATTCAGGGACCTTCCGAGTTTCTTTTTTGAGCTGTTCAAATCTGCTTTGGACACTCCTTTGGAAGTTGGTTTGGTTTGCTTTCGGGTAGGCTTTGGGGTAAGCTTTGGGGTAGGCTTTGGTGTACCCATAGTCAGAGATTTCGTCCGAGTAATACAGTAGGCAGTGTAGGTGAGAGATTTTTGGTTTGTAATTCCGACAGAACTAAAAGGGTGTGTAGTACATATAGGCCAACTCGCTTGCTCGTACCTGGACTGTTACCATGGCGAAAATATGGGTGTTAGCCATACCTGGTCTTCCAGGATCTTCGTTTATGCATGTTTTAGTTTCAGCTCTCTATTCACAGCAGGCTAATGTGTTACAAGGTTAGTTACCTATAATAAAATACCATTTTACCTTGCTACCACTTATTACACGGTGTACATAATTAACGTATAGATAAAGTAATGTAAGGTATAGCAAAGTTATACACTGTGTATTTTGAGCTAGTAGTGGAAACTTGACAGTGTCTAACTAAAATGCAGCTAAATCATTTTTCCCTCTGATTATTCTTCCTTCTGGAGGGCCTCGCTCACTGTTGCAAGTAGTTTTGCCACAGTATGATTGGTTCCTTCGTAAAACGCTTTGACTTTACCGCACCATTCGTTGATATATTTGGTCGTACGACTAGATTCTTGCTCCAAGGCCAGGACACGATCGTTTAATGCTTGGATTTGCTGGTACAGACGAGCATTCTGTAGCATTTCCGGTGGGGGAAGACTTGTTGACGGTGAGAGTGCTGGTGCATTGTTTGCAGCGTCCAGAGATAGTGGATAGGTGTCCGGAGCTAGGAAGGAAGGATCAAGATCCAATGAGCGAGTATATGGATGCGGCAAGTCAGGAACCGTCGGTGCCAACGTTGCTGAACCTTGAGCTGGCGCGTTGAAAGGAGATGTCTCAAAAGTATGCCCCAAGTAGTGGGATGACAGGTTACCCGCGTACTGGAAGCCTAGTGGAGCTGAAAATTGATCGGCGTATGATGTGGAGGCGAAAGGAGGGTTCTCAGCATGATAGGTTGTCGAAGGAGCTTGAGAACCCGATGTGTTTTTGGCAGGTTGTTTTTTGTTCGGCATTGTAGCGATAAGCCCATACGTAAAGACAGCTACTATGAAGTATAATGCTGCAAATAGGCGTAGGAATAGTTCGTATTAATATTTTTTTTTATAATATACAAAACCCAGGACAGAGGGTCAAAAGTCACGATGTAAATAACTGCGTCGAGCTGAGGTGCTGCATGCTGCCGAGGACAGAAAAAGAAAGGTTTTGTTTCGGGACGCAGCGGTAACACTTGTTGCTTACTACTTCCATAGTACAATAATAAATGAATCAAGTACCTAGGAATAAACTGGCGGTCTGTTCTAAATCATGGTTCGGTAGCTGTACGCCAATATAAACGATTATGATCTGCTTCTCCCGAGACTGCTTCTTCGAGGTACCTAGGTATGTACCTTAAGTGACTAAGGATGACAGGGTTAATGAAATGCTGAAACCAGACGGGCGGTCTGTTTCAAATCATGGTTCGGCATGCTGTACGCCAATATAAACGATCATGATCTGCTTCTCCCGAGACTGCTTCTTTCCCTCCAATTATTTATCTTTGTCCAACTTCACTGTACATCTGTGGTCTCGTTGCAGCATGCAACTTTCCCAAGCAACTACCCCGACCAGGATGGAATATTATGAGGACTCCGATGATGATTACACAGACTCTGGCGAGTTTGGTGGATCTGATGTCTCTGAAGACGAAGCCCTCGAACACTATCTCGAACTTGCCGGCTCGGACATTGAGGAAGCTATCGAAGATCGAGACGAAGATCGAGACGAAGACAAGGTCGGGGAGCACGAAGTTCGGGACCTTCTTCCAACCTGCCGGGATGTATCAGCGGCCGAGTCTGATGATGATGCTTTGTTCGATGGTAACACCAACCCTCCCACGTACTATTTACAAAATATTAGGGACACCAACGAAGATGATTTCAAACGGAGGCACTACTCAGTCAAGACGCAAAAGGGAATGAAGCACATGAAAGACCAATGGATGAAGTACGTAGCATTACGACTCAGATCGATGGTTTTGGGCATCTTAGAAATTAACACTTACTCTAGATTCTCTTCAAGAGTTCTAAACAAGGACTGGACGGCTTCTTTACCGGATATGTCCATTAGTGTTGCTGTACAGTTCCTCAATTGGCACTTATATGAGAAGATCAGCAAGGTTGGTCTCCCTTTACGTATTGTCTCCTCCCACAGGTGGTTCCTTCCCACGGTGATTTCCCGTTCCAAGTTCGCCATCTCGGGAGAAGGCAATGGCTGCTGACCGATGACTGACATGCACTACGCACATAGGATGGACGGGCGAAACCGGCTATACGGAAGCAAAGCTCCTTGGTTGCCCTTTGGCGTATGTTTCGACTGGCTTTTGAGCAATCCATGGGACACAAGATCGACTCCTTGATCGATGGCCTCGAGATGAGCAACGTAAGGCTTCGAACCAAAGGAAGAGTGTGTACTAACGACCCACAGGCGCTTCGTACGCTTGGCCTCAAGCACAACTTAACTCACCAGAAACGGACCAATAAGCCGATGTCTATTGATGATCTCAAGCACTACATTGATACCGCACTCCGAACAACCAAAAAGAACTTCAAGCTAGGTGAACAGCGTGTTTTAGCTGTGCTATTTTTCCTCCTATTGGCTCCTGCTGGTGCCCGCCCCTCGTTGATTATTCAACTTCGATTTAGGGATATTTCTGTTAGCTTGGTTCGAGATCCCAAGGGAGGCATGAATCGACTATTAATCCAGTTTACACTGGTTCGGGTAAAGGCATATTAGGACCCTAAAGAGGAGTACGTTCTACTGCCTTTGGCCCGTTTGTACACAGTCAACATGAGCACGAGGCTTTAAGTGAGCTAACCAAGCATTTCAGGAAGTCTTTCTTCTTGCCCGAGATTATCTGGGAACTAACATTCCTTTTCAGCCCCCACGTCTTCCTCCTAGGCGTTCTTATCTGACACTGTGCCTTTTAAGTTGAAGCTTTGAACGATATTTACAATATAACCAAGCTCAATATCCATGAAGGAGAAGACGAGCTGCCTCTGCCCCTGAGACGGGATCTAGACGATAAGTTCTTATTCCGCACTTTGAAACAGGACTACACAGGGAAGTACGAAATAACCGATGATCCCATGACAATTGCAACTATGAAAGGTTGGGTAGAAAGAATCGGAAAGCTAGCCGGCTTTAAGGACACGACTATCAACTATAGCCTGCGTTACATGGCAGGAAATAGCCTGGACCGGAATGGTATTCCCTTAGATCAGATTATAGGCAAACCCTGTCTAATCATTTGTATAGTTAACATTAGTACTGCGCTGCGCAATCTTGTCATGGGCCACGCCCCCAATTCCGACACGTTCCAGCGGCACTACCTCAATCGTATGGTGTGCGCCGACCTTTGGGCCATCCACCGAGACTTAGAGCCCCAGCAAGAATTGATCTAGAAGGTTGCCAGCCATGGCCGCTCGAAAAGCAGCCGCCGGCCCATCGGGCTAACCAATGCTCAATTGGCCGCCCTGAAGCTTGATGCGAAGATCGTCAAAATGACGCGGGAGCGTGACGCCTGTCGCAAAAGATCGCCAAAACGAAGAGTTATCACCCGCAAGATTCAGGCGCGCCTCGCCAAGCTTACCTGCGAGAAGTTAAAACAGGTTCGCCACGAATTCAACGACAAGCAGGCAATCCAGGATATCACCAACCAGATAGAAGGCAGAGACGCCGACGAGGGGGCCGCTCCGGAGACTAGTAGTGCGGACATGCACCCGATTCAAGCCCAGATGGTTGACGCGCTCAAGGAGGCCGTTGTTACCGACATCGAGCAACAGCTGCAACGGAGGGCCAACGCTATCAACATGATCGCAAGATATTGTTTGGTGCAAGAGTCCGGGAGTAACTCCAAGATCATTGCTGCCGCCCCTGCGCCGACCGAGCTGCAGCTGCCGGCTTCAGATCGAGCTAGGGAACTTCGACGATCCGTCCAAGCCCAACCCGGCAAGACGATTACCAGGTGTTTCGTCTGTATTGGGAATGCCTTATCGCTCTCCCCTAGCGATCCGTCGTACGCCAATTTCTGCCGCTATTTCTACCAGAAGAGTGATGTTATAAGGCATTTCAGGCGCGCTCATCTGTCCAAGTTGAAAGACGACACTGTTGGAATAAGTGGATACAGTACACTCCATACCCTTGGGCTATATATATCACTTATTCCCTCTGTTCTTTGGGTTACCTTTCTTACTTCTAGTTATTTTGAACACACTACTTTACTTGCTATATTGTATACTTTTTTATACTTTTAACAGGTTATAAGCTTAGAATAGCTTACTTGTATTATTTTTAACTAAAATATTACTATAAGTGCTTTTTGCGCTATTATTACTATTATTGCTACTTACTTTGATTTTTTATGAGCTATTTTTTTAACTTTTTGCTACTTAAGTAAAGATAAAAAAAAGAAAAAAAACGAAGCTTTTTAGCTATATAATTATAAGGCTTTTTAGCTATATAATTATAGCTTTACTTAAGTTTAAGTGCTTAAACTACTTAATTTTTAAAAATAAGCTATTATAAGCTATAAGCTTAAGTAATAAGTTATTTATTATACTTATTACGAAAAGAAAATTTTTATTTAAAATAAGACTTTATATAAACTAAAACTTTTAATTTTTTAATTTTTAAAAATATAATTTATATTGCAATAAAAATTTTTTATTAAAATGTTATTAAATATTTAATAATACTACTTAAAAAAAAAGCTAGTACTTTATTTTTTATTTGTTAAATTTTTTAACAAAAATAATTTTTTATTATTTATAGCTAAGCTAAATAGCTTTTTAAGCAACTTTTTTATAAAAAACATTAATAATAATAACTATATTTTTTTAGCTTTAAGCTTATTATATGATTTATTATTTAGCTTATAACTAATTTTAATATTTTTATTACTTAATAAACTTAACTTATTTAAACTTAAAGTTATTATTTTTTTAAGTAAAAAACTTTAAGATTTTATACTTAGATTATTTTATTTTATATTAATTTATTTTAGTTTATATAAACTATTAGCATTTATTTTATTTATTGCAGTATATTAGCTATAGTAAAAAGTTTTTATATTTGTTTTTAACTTAAATATTACTGCTTTTTTATTACAGGAAATATAAAGCATTAAAGGTTAAGTATAATAGTTAATATATCTTTAGTTTTATAATAAGTATTTAATAAAACTAAAGCTTAAAAAAAGAAGAAAACTTTTATAAAATAAGTATAAAAAGAATATTTTATATATATATATAACTTGTAATATATACTAAAGTACTTAAGTAGCTTAGTTATAATAATTACTTCTTTTTTTTAAATTAGGTTATTTTTAACTTATATATAAGTAAAATTAATTAAAGTAATTAATTTTAAATATAAATAATAAAGTAAAATAATATAAAGTAATTAAGCATAAATATAATATATTAAATAAAATACTTATATAATATAATAGTTAAAGTATTTATATATTTATATTTATGTTTATGTATTAAGTTATGTTTATTTTGTGCTGCATTTATAGCAGGTTTTATGTTTATATTTTTGTTGCTATATGTTTTTTTTTTTTTTTCTTTTTTTCTTTTTTTTTTTTTAGCTGCTGCTAAATAATTAGTTTTAGCTATATATTTTACTACTGCTATTTTTATACTTATTTTATATTTTTTTTGCTTTTTTTTTAATTATTATTTGCATTATAATTATGCTGTTTAAACTTGCAGTAGTTAAAAGTAGTATATATAAATATAATTATAATTAAAGCTATAATTATAAACGTAAACATAAAAAATTATTATAACTTGTTTTATGCTTAAATTTATTTAAAGATAAGTTTAATTTTACTATAAAACAAAACTTTAATAAACTTTTTTATTAAAAGTTTAATAATTTTAATAATAAAAATAAAAGTTTTAATAATTTGCTTTTTTTTTAAAATAGCTTTAATTTTAATAAAAATATAAATACTATTAGGCTTTTTATAGGTTAAAAAAAAAGAATAAAAATAAAAATAAAAATAATTTAAACTTTATAAATCTAAATAAAAATTTAAATATTATTTTATGTAATTTTAATATAAATAACGTAAAAAATAAGTTTAATTTTAATATAAATATTAAAATTCTTATATTAGTTAAACGTTAGTTTATTTTTATAGTAATTTTTATTTATAAACTTTGCAAATAAATTATTAAAGCTAAAAACAAAAAATATAAAACTATTAAAAAAGCAATAGTTTTAAGTAGTTCATTAGTATATTAGCTTTATTTTAAGCGTTTTAAAAAAGTATTTTAGCTAAAAAATAGCTTACTTTTAAATATAGTTTATAAATTTAAAGATTTAAAAATAATAGCTTATATAAGCTATATAAATAACTATATTTTATATAAGCTTATAAATTAATTTATATTTATTTTAAATTAGTTTTATTAATAAGTTAGCTATTTGTTATATTATATTTTAATATAATATATATTTAAAAGTTATTAAATTAGTTTGTTTATTTTTTTGTTTTTTAAAAAAATAACTATAAAAAAGTTATTATAAATAAAAATTGCATTATTATTTAAAAAACTTTAAATAATTATTATATTAACTTTATAGCTATATAGTTTTGCTTTTTAAAAGCATTTTTATATTTTTTATTAACTTATAAAGCTTAGTTTTAATTAATTAACAAAGTTAGCAATATAAAAATAAGTAGTTTTATTTTTATTTTATATAAAGTTTAACTAATAATTAATAATGCAAAAATATTATACTAAATATAAACACTTAGTAATAAAGCATAAATTTTTAGCTTGCTAAGCTATTAAGCTTTTTTATATAAGCGCTATAAATAGCTTTATTTAAACTAACTTTATAAAGTTTTCTAATAAAATTAAAACTATTTTTAATGCTAGTAGTATGCTTGTTTAATTGCATTTAAAATGCAAGTTTTAAACTATAAATATATAGCTTAAAAAGCTACTTTTATTTTTTTTCAAAAAAAAAAATATATGTAAAGCTATATTAATTATTGCTAATAAGCATAAATAAAAGTATTTAATAAGCTTTTTTTAACATAAAAATGTTTTAAAATTTAATAATTAATATTTTAAAGCTTTTTTATAAAAATTTTATAACTTGTTTATAGTATTTTTATATATAGCTTATTAATAAAGCATAAGTATTTTAAAACTTAAAGCAATAAATATAATTTCTATTATATAATTAAAAATAAAAAAATAACTAATTAATATATATAATGTAATTAAGCTTTAATTTATAGCTAAATTAATAATAGATTAATATTATTTTGTTAGTTTAATAGCTTTGCTTTTTTTTTATAATTTAAGCGTTTTTTAAAGTTTTTAATTGCTTTGAAAGCTATAATATTAATAGTAAATACTTATTAATTATACTTAATTAGCTAGCTTTTTTACTTAATAAAATAATATTTTTTTTTTTTTATTATAAGTTATTTTATTTATTATATTTTTAACTTTTTATTTTTTTAATTTATTTTTAAGGTTTAATATAAGTAAATTATATTTATGTTTAGCTTTTTAAAGCTTAAGTAACTAAATTAAAAAAACAAAATAAAAGCAGCTATATTATTTTAAAAAACTAATATAATATGCTTATAAACTAACTATAAAAAAATTTTAAAAAAGTTTAATAAACTTAAGCGTTAATTTTTTTATTTTTAAACTTAATATTTTTTATTAATAGTACTACTAAGTTTTTAGTTTTAAAGGTTATAAGTTTATATTTATTATTATAATATTTTATATATTTATTAGTTAATTATTTAGCCTAAGCAGCAAAATGCCTAAAAGCTATTTAAGCACGCAAGCTAGCTAAGGATGCCTTTATTTATCGCCTTATATAGTTTGCAATAAAGCTAGCTTAAAGCTAACTATGCACCGTTGCTACTACAAAAACGCCACGCAAGCAAAAAGCCAACAATTAAGCAAGCAAAAATACTATCCGCCTAAAAAGTTGCTTACTAAAAAAAACTACGCTAATAACCGCGCAAAAAACAGGATTATAGACTATTATTAAATATAAAGGATTATATCTTAAGCCAGAATTACCTAACTAATAGGTATCTAAGGGTAAACTTATGTTAAAAGAACAAAGGCCTTTATATAAAATTTGCATAGCTAGCTAATCGTGTTTATATAACAAAAATAACATATAATTAATATAACTAATAAACTTAATGTTATATGCTATTATTTATATTTAATAATTAAAAGTTTTATTGCAACTTTTAATTACTATTAAATAAACTATTAGCTTAATTAAATAATTAGCATGCAAAAACCAGCTAATTAAAACGTAAAAATTGCGTTAAAACATCTAAATAATTTTTACTTATAAAACAAAAAGCTTAAAAGCAAAGCAGTTAGCTTAAACCTATAAAATTATATTACTTTAAACCTAAATATAAAAATACTATAGCTAAAGCAACTTATAATGCTTAAAATTAAAGATTATTTAAAAGTAGCAATAATACTAGTATTATTTATAAAGTTTTTATTAATAATAAACCATAAAACTATAAATTTAAAACTTTTACGAAGTATAACAGAAATAACTACCTTTAAATAAACTGCATATAATACTAATTTAAATAATTATAATGCAAAAATACGTAAATATACCGATTAAGTTAAAACTACTAACTAATTAAAGAACTAAATCTTTAAAATAATATTTTAAAATTATAAAAATATAATGCTAGAACTTATAAATATACTTAACGTATAATATAACAAGTTTTATACTATTAAAGCACACCTAAAAAAAAGCTTTATGCATTAAGCAAAGCTAAATTATAAATTATTTATTAATAATAACATAAAATAACTACTAAAAAATCTAAAAATTTAAGCAATTAAATAAAAAAAAAAGCTAGCTTTAGCAGTAAAACATAAAGCTATAGATTTTACTAAGTTATATAACATAGCTATTAACTTAAAAAAAGCACTAAAAAAAAGCTATTAAAAATAAATAATAGCATTCTAATAAATTAATTAACAAAAAATTAAAAACGGAACTTTTAATTATATTATAATTATAGCAAACTTACAAAATAAAGCAAGCATTAAGCTATTAGTTTAAAGCAAGCTACTTAAAAAAAAACTTTATAAAAAAAGCTTTTATACTTTTAAAAACACAAAAGAAATAAACAATATAATTAAAGTAAAAAAACCTTTTAGTTGCTAAAAACCAGCAAAAAGAAGTTAAAGCAGCTTTTGTAGCAAAAAATCATAAAAACATAAAAAAAGCATAAAACCTAAGCGTTTTTAAGCAAATACTAATAATAAAAACATAAATTATAAACTGTATACTTAAAACTACTTATTAAATAAATATTAGTACGCCTTTTTAAAAATAGCAAGCAAAGATTTTATACTTAATAAAACGGTTTAAGAAATAGTTTTACGAATGCTAAAGTTTAACCTAGAACTTTTAAAAAAAATTAAGCAAATTTGAAAAAAGAAAACAAAGCAAAAAAAAGCTAAACTAAATGCTAACTAATTATTAAAAAAACTAACTTAAACTACGTTTGCAACTAAAAATAAAACTAAAATAACATATAAACTTAAAAACTTTACAATTTTAGATTTAAGCATTATAATACATATATTTAATAAAGTTAGCAGATTTTTAAACCTTAGAAAAGTTAACCTAAATAATGCAGTATATATAGAAAATAAAATTATTTTAATTAAAAAATTCAAAAAAATAAACATATATATTTAAAAACCAAAAGAACTAAAAGTTCTTTAGTTATATAATATAACATTTTGCTTTATAATAATTATTAATTTAATATTACTCTAAGTTTTTAACTAGCTAAAATATTAGTAAAATAACAAACTATTTATAAACTTTTTGCAATAAAAAAATAAGTTAACTTTATGCTATTTATAAAACTAACTTAATTAATTTATTATAAAATATTTTTTGTTGTTACTTAAAAGATATGCTTTTTATATATAACGAAACAAACTTAATTTATATATAAAAAAGCTAATTTTATAAAAAAATTTATTTAAATAGCACTTTTAAATAGGCTATTTAAAACTTAAAACAATATAACACTTAGTAATTTTATCTTAAGAAGTAAAGATTTGCTAAGCTTTTAATAAAAGTAACAAAATAAAAACTACTTAGTGCAATATATATAAAATATTAAAGATTAAACGTTAAATTAATAAATAACTATAAAAAAAGCTAATAATAGCTAGTATATAACTAGCGATTAATTTTTATAACTACGAAAATTCTTAAAAAAACAAAAACAAAAAATAATATATAATGCTTATTACTAACCGATTTTCTGGCTTTACTTTTAACTATTATTTATATAACTAAACATATTTATTAATTAAAATTATACTTACTTATTTAATTAAACATATATAAAATTACTATAAAACTAAAGTATTAATAATAAAATGCAACAATAAAATAACTATAAATATAAAAAGCATTTCTAAACTTGCTTAGCATTTTTAAACAACTAAAAGAATTACTTTTAAAGTGTTTCTTTTTAATATTTAAGCATTTAATAAAAGTGCTAAAAGGTTAAAAGGTATAATAAAAAAAAAGGCAAAATCTATAAAAAATAAATTTAAGTTGCTAATTTACTTCTAGGTAAAAATTATTAAAGCTGCTATATATTTTTATAATTGCACTTTTAAATATATTTATAACTAAAAAACTTTATACGAAAAATTCTATACTTATTTTTAAATATAAAATAGTATAATTAGAAAAAACAAAGTATTTGTTTTATTACATTTAAAAGTTTACAAATATAAAACGTTTGCTATAACATTAATAATATAGCTAAAAACTAAAAAAAGGAAAAAGCTTAATTTAAAGGCTTAAATAAAGTATTTAGTTAAATACTAATTATTTATTATTTACTATATATAGTTATTAAAAGCTAACAAAGTTATTATAACTAAAAACGTTATATTTAATAAAAACATTGTTTTTTTAAGAAATATTAATTTTTTAAAGAACAACTTTTTAAAAACTACTAATAAAAAGTTTAAAGCTTTATTAGCTAAAATTACTTACTAATTTTATTTAAAAACTGCTTAATAAACCTTTATTAATTTATATAAGAACTAAAAAATATATGTATTAATTAATTTTGCTAAAAAAGCAAAAAATAGAAATATTAATAAAAACGTAAATTAAAATAAAAACTTACTATTATAAACTAATTACTTATTGTTACAAAATGGGCTAACTAGGCTAGTTAAAGGGCCATATGTAAAGAAAGCATGCATAAAAGGAGTTTTATTTGCTAAAAGGATATATATTTAAACCACTATAAAGGTTTAATGCATAAATTTAACAGACTTAAGCGTTAAATTTATTAAGCTTTAAACTTAACAAACTTAAGCGTTAAGTTTATTAAGCTTTAGACTTAAAACAATATAGCATTAAGCTTATTAAAAAAAGCAGCGTTTATAAATTACTACTATTGTTTTCTTTGTTTATATAATTATGCACTTTTTATATTTAATTACTTATTTAGTTTTTGCTTTTTAGCTATTAATTTTATTTTTTTATAACTACTAAGCATTAATATATTTATTATTTTTAATCTTTTAAGACTTTTATTAATGCATAATAATAAAAGTTTTCTAAAAACTTCCTTAATAAATTACTACTAAGAATCTTATTATTACTTGCAAATTAAGACCTTAAAAGCAAACTTATTATACTAATATATAACAGGTTTATTATATTTTAATAGCTTTTTAATTAATAAGATTTAGTACATAAAACAAGTATTAATATAAAAAAATTAAATAATAGTTAGTTTATAAAATAGATTTTTAAAAGCATACTTAAAGAATATTTAAAAAATAAAAATGCTAAATAGCATTACGTAAATAAACTTTACTTAATAACTAATAAACTAGATCTAGGTTATACTACTAAAAACAAAAAGTTAAAAATTAAGTTTAAGGATTTTAAAAACTTTTAGAACTAGTAATATACTAAAACAATAAACTTTAGCACTTTTATTAGCTATTTTTATTAAAAAAAAAGCAATAGCAAAAAAGAAAAAGTTAAGCAATAGCAGTAAAAAAGAACTAACGCTAATATTAGCGCTATAAAATAAACTAGTTGCTTTAACTTAAAAAATAGCTTAAATACTAAGCGTTATAACCTTTAAACTAGCGCAAATATTAGCTATAATAATTAAAGCAGCAATAATAACTACTACTATAATAATAAGTTAAGGCTTTAAACAAATAATTATATTATAACTAACTTTTATACTATTACTAGTAAACTTAATACTTATTTTTATTACTGCTATATTTAAAGTAATAACTTAAAATAAGAAACTTAATTTTTTATTACTACTGCTGCTTTTATTATTAAGATTATTTATAATGTTAAAAATGCTAAACATTAAAAGTTTTAAACTTATTACTTTAAAGCTTTATAATAGATTTATAAATATAAAAGCCTTTTTAATTTATGTTAAACTTTATTTAAAGTAGCATTTTATTATTATTATAAAAGAAGATTAAAAAGTAATAATTACTTTATAATTTTTGTTAAAAAAAGTACTAAAATAGTTTTAATTTATTTTAAAGGATTTTTTAAAAGCTAATAAGTTAACTAACTTTAAGCTAAAAATAAAAAAGATTTTTAAAAATTACGTTAAGTTTAAAAGTTAAATAAAAGCACTATTTAAAGATATTTAAAAAGCAAAACACGCTAAAAAAGCATTTTATTGCTTAAAACAAATAAAAGTAACAGTAAATTATATTATAAAATTTAAACAATTAGTAGTAATCTTAAAATTACTTAAGCTTGCATTATTTTATTTATTTTATAGTAAACTTAAAACTTAAGTTTAAAACAAACTATATAAAATAAATAAACTAGCAAAAATTAATATATATATTAATATAGCTATTATAATTAATTAATAATTATTTAACTAGTACTTTAAAACTAAAAGAACTAAAAAAAACAAAAAAAAAAACACTTAAAAAAATATTAAACAAAGATTTAAATAAATTAATAAAGTTTAAAAACAATAACCTTAAAATATGTTTAAAGTTAAATATTATAACTATAAAAAAAAAGAACATTTTTAAAAACAATGCTAATTTAAAAAAAAGAACGGAAAAAAAAGCTATAAAAAAAAAAAGATCTTTTAGCTTAAAAAAAAAGTACAAATTATAAAAGTCCAAAATAACAAAAAATAACAAAGCAACTTAAAAAATATGTTTTTAAAGCAAAAATATAAAGTTGCTATTTTAAGTTAAAATAAAAGTGCTATACTAAACAAATTTAAATGCTTTATTTATATAAATTAAAATAAATAAGCATATAAATATTATTTAGAAGCTTTGCAGTTATTAAAACAAATTGCAAAAAAATATATTTGCTATATAAACAATTAAAGTTATTTAATACATAACTTAAAAAAATAGTTTAACTAAAAGTAATAAACAATAAAAAGTAATAAGTTAATATAATTAGCAGATTTATAAAACTATAAAAACTTTAAACTATTAAAGCTTAAAATGTAGCTTAAAAAAAAGTTTTGTTTAAAAAAACAAAATTATAACTATAAATAGTATAATTATTAAACTAACTATAAATTATTAAAGCACTTAGTTGCTAAATAAACTTAAAAAAACAAAACTTATAAAACTTTAAAACAAAAATAAATAAAACTAAAAGCTATAAAAAATACTATAAAAAAAAAACTAATAAAAATAAACAAAGTATTTTTATAGCTTAAACTGCTTTAAATGCAATAAAACAAAAAAGCATTAATAGTTAACGCAAAAATTAATATGTTTTAAAAACTAGAACTAGCAATTTAACTAATTACTAAAAGTTATTACTATAACAAAACTATAATAAAAAATAATAATAATATTTTATAACTAAAAAATCTAAAACATAATAAAGTATTATAAAATTGCTATATAATATATTATTACTATTAATATTTACTTAATAAATTAAAGAATAATTAGTTTTTTAAATAAATTGCAAAAACAAAAATATAAAACCTTTATAAATTAAAGTAATTAGTTATAACTATAGTTTATTATAAAGATTTATAAAGATTTGCAACATTTAAAAAGGATTTTAATTGCACTTATAATATTATTTTAAAAAAATATAAAAACAACTGCTATAAATATTACTAGCTAATTAAAGCATAATTATACTAAAAAATAATTATTAAAAGCAAAAAAGCTTAAAAACTGCAATTTAAAGTTTAATTAAAAGCAAAACTAGAACTAAGTATAATAACATTTAAAGTGTTAAATAAAATAAGCATTTAAACATTTTATAAAAAAAAATCAAAAAACAAAATAAATATTTGCTAAAAAAGCAGCAAGTAGCTAAAAAAACTAAAGCTTTACGTAAAGTTTAATATAATAACTAAAGAAATTAATTTAAAATTAAACTTATATATTAAAAAAGAAAATATAATACTTTGATTAACTTAGAAGTATAAGCTAATATAATTTTATTTAAAGTAATAAAACAAAATAAAATTCCTTAGAAATACAAGCAAAAATCCTAAAAAATTAAAAGATTTAATAAAAGCATTTTTAGCTATAATAATAGTTATATATTTAAAAAAACTAAACTTTTTAATATATTTATATAAAAACGCAAAAAATAAATTATATTAAATATTGCTAATATATTTAATTATAATATTATTTTAGAAATATTATAACTAAAAACTAGCAACTTTTTGATTTAATAAAAAGCAAAAACTATTAAATAAAAAAGTAAAAAACAAAGCAAAAAAATTAGAAAAATTGCAAAAAAAATCCTAAACAAAATACTAAAAGCATATTATAAATTTTATAAACTGTTTAAAAAAAAAGAAAAAAAAGAACTTTTTAAACATAGCTTATAAAACTACTACATTTTTATTAAAAAAAAATGTTAACTAAAGCTTTATTAAGTATATTATATAAGCTTAAATAAAACAAACGCTTTATAGAAATACATTTAAAAAAACTTAGCAAAAGGATTTTTAAAAGAATCTTAGTGATTTGCTAAATATTTTATAGTACTAATACTTAAAATAAAAAATAAAAAACAACTAATTAATAAAAAAAAAAAACCAATATAATAAATAATAGTTAATTACTAACTATTAAACATAATTATTATTGCAAATAAATACTTTTTTACTTTGTTAATAATTATAAAAAAAAACATTAGTTAAACAAAATAGTTTATAGCAGTTAATATTTTAAATAAATATTATATTATTAAAATAACTAAAAGAAAAAAATAAAAAACTATTATATAAACAGTATATAAACTATATAAATACATAGTTATGCTATAAAAATTATAAAACATACTAGCTAGCTTTTAACATATAATAATAATAATTTTATAAAAGTTTTTAAATAAATTTATGTTTATTTATTTAAATAATATCCTAATTTATTTTAAAACATTAAAAGAACATAAAAAACATGTAACTTAAGTGTTAAAAATATTTAAACAAATAGAATTATAACTTAACACAAAAAAGTATATATAGCATACATAAAAAATTAACTTTTTAAAATTTATAATTACCTTAAAACAAATATAAATTTAACAGTTAAAAATTAACATAGTATAAAACTAAAAAATATTTAACTTAATTATTGTTATAAATATATAATAAGCATTAAGATTTTTAAACTATGTTTAAATATTAATTTAAAACTTTAAAAAAATAGCGTTTTATTTTATAAAATACACAAAAAAAAAATACAAAGAAAAGTTTTTTTTAATTTTAAAAGAAGCTTAAAAAGCTTTTAAAAAACTAAAACTAAAAGTTATTTTTAACTTTATAGTTAAACTACTTAATCTATAAAAAAAAAAAAAGCTAAAAATAAATGCTTTAAATAGTATAATTGCAAAAGTTTTAAAACAACTAAAAAACAATAAAAAGTAACATTTAGTAGCTTATTACTTTAAAGCACTACAAAACGCAGCATTATAATACTTAATATATAACAAAAAACTGCTTGCAATTATTATAGCACTTAAAAAGTAAAAACTATTTTTTATAAGAACTATAAAACTAATTAAAATTTATTTAGATTATTAAAACTTAACAAAATTTATAACTACACAAGAAATTACTAAACAATATAAAAATTAAATGGTTTTTTTTTTTAAATTTAACTTTAAAATATATTATATTAAAAGAAAAAAAAACATTTAACCAGATATATTTAATTAACAAGGTTAAAAAAGATTTAAAGTTCTAAAAAAAAACATTTAAGTATTATATTTTTAAAAGAATAAAAGCTTAAAGGTTAAAATTATATTTAAAGATTTTATAAATATATAACTATAATAAGCTTATAACTTAAAAAAATTAGTAAAGCTATAAAAGCACAAAAAATCAAAAAATAATAAACTAATGTATAAATATAAGGTTTATTTACTAAAATCTTTATAAAATAAGTTTATTAAGAAATTTTACGAATATTTATTATATAAATACTAAAAAGCAATAAAAATAGTTTAATAACTGCAGAAAAAATATAATTTTTTAAAACTATAAAACATAATTAAGTTTATTATAAAAAAATGCAATATTTGCAACAAAGCTAAAACAGCTTAATATAAACTTTATAAACTATTATAACTTATATAAATATTTAAACAAGCATAACATACTATTGCTTAAAATTTTATTACAGCATTACTTTTATTAATTAATCTAGTTATAAAAATATAATATAATAAAATATAAATTATTGTTAATAAACTTACTAAATATGCTTATTTTTTACTATTTAAAGAAAATATAATAGTTAAATAACTTATATATGCTTTTATATATTAGTACTTAAATAAACATAAGCTATTAAAAAAAATTATCCTAAATTAAAATAAATTGTTTACTTTTAAGTTTAAAACTAGTTTTTTTAAGCTTATTAATATTAAACTAAAGTTTTTAACTGTTTATTATTTATAAACTAACAAATAAACAAAAAAACTAAACTAAATACTAAAATAATATTTATAAAGTTATATTAACTATTAATAAAACAATTAAGTAAAACTATTATTAATAGCATAAATTTTATATAATATATTAATAAACAAAAATATAAACGTATTTTTATATAAAGCTGTTTATAAATAGCAAGCAACTACTAAAAAATAAAAAAAAACATTAATAAAAGCATTTGCTATTTTAACTATAATACTTTAAGCAAAAACTATTATAATAAAAATTAAAACGTTATAAGCTAAACTATAACTACGTTTTTAGTTTTTATAACAATAAATGTTAATATATTATAATAAAAAATAAACTAAAGAATTAACCTTTAAAAAAAAAAACAAGGTTTACTTACTATAACAAAAACAAAATGCAAATATTAATATTTCTTAAATTAAAACAAAACAACTAAGCAATAAATTAAAATTTAAAAAATTTAGCCTTTTTAAAATTAAGGAAATTATTTTACTTATTAACTATAAACTATTATTACTAAAAAACATATAAATTTATTCTGTTTTTTACATTTTTTTATTAGAACTAGCACTTATTAAAACACTTATTAAAACATAACTAAAAATAAAAACAAATTAAAATATTTATAAAGTTAAAAATATACTGGATTTTTGTTAAAATAATAATAATATTAAGTATTTTATTAAATAAAAAGAATACTTATATGCTAATAATACTTAAAAACTTAAAAAATACTTAAAAACTACTAAAATAATTATAAACTAGTTTTACTATTAATACTTTAATTAGCTAAAGCTAAAAAGAAAAAATTAACTTTAAACAAAACGTTTAATGCGTTTTAATTAAACTTTAAAAAAACAACTAGTAATAGCTATGCTATTTTAATGCGCTATTTTTGTTTTTTAATTATATAACGCTTTTTTGCTTTAATTTGCTTAAGCTTTTTTAAACTACTTAAATTATAAGCTATAGTAGCAGCTATTTTTTTTTGCTATAGTTTTTTTTGTTGCTTAAAATAGCAGATTTTTACGCTTATTTTTTTATGCTTTTTTATTAGCGTATTTAATTTATTTTTTAGCTTTTTGTGCTAAAAAGTAAGCTGCTATATTTGCTTTAAAAATAAACTTTTAACATTACAATTTGCTTGTTTAGCTATAACATATTTAACATATTAATCAAAGTTAAATTTTAATATTAAACATTTTGTACTATAACAATTATAGCAAAAGCATAAAGCTATTTTAATTAATTTTAATTTAATAAAGAAAAACAAAGTAAAGTTTTATTAAGCCTTTTATTTAAAACGCAACAAGCGAGGTTTTTTGGAAACTTTACTAAATATAATAAGCATAAGAAATAAAAAAAAGGAAATAAAAAAAGAAAACTTACAAAAAAGAAAACATAAAATTGTTAAAATAACAATTATAAAAAAAAAAAGATAATGTTACAAAATAAGCTAATTAAGCTAATTAAAGGGCTATATATAAAAAAAGCATACATAAAAAAAGTTTTATTTACTAAAAAGATATATATTTAAACTACTATAAAGGTTTAATGCATAAACTTAATAAACTTAAGCGTTAAGTTTATTAAGCTTTAAACTTAATAAACTTAAGCATTAAGTTTATTAAGCTTTAAACTTAAAACAGTATAACGTTAAACCTATTAAAAAAAGCAACGTTTATAAATTATTACTACTGTTTCTTTTATTTATATAATTACGTATTTTTTATATTTAGTTATTTATTTAGTTTTTGCTTTTTAGCTATTAATTTTATTTTTTTATAACTACTAAGCACTAATATATTTATTACTTTTAATTCTTTAAAACCTTTATTAATGCATAATAGTAAAAGTTTCTTAAAAACCTCCTTAATAAACTACTGCTAAAAATCCTATTATTACTTGCAAATTAAGACCCTAAAAATAAACCTATTATACTAATATATAATAGGTCTATTATATTTATATATTAAAGCAATATTTGCTTTTTATTTTACTTTTTTTAAATTTTTTGCTTATTGTGCTTTTTTTAGCGCTATAATTAAAAAAGCTAACTAAAAAAAAAATCTTATAAAAATTACTAGATTGCTTAATTTTACTTTAAGGTTTAAAAAAAGTTTTTAAACAACTTTTTTTAAAGTTATAGCATATAAAAGTTGCTAAAAAGCCACGTTTAATATAAAACGCTTAATAACTGCAAAGCTATAATATAGCATACTAATAAATAAAGCTAATAAAACTAAATCTTTAAAAAAATCTTTAAGCTACTTTAGTAGTAATATTAAATCTATTAAAAACAAAAAACTTATATTTTTTGCATAAAGTATTGCTTATTATGCTTTATTTAAATCTATTTTAAAAGTACTACTATTTATGCTTTTATAAAGTGCTGCTTATTACGTTTTACTTAAATCTATTTTAAAAGTATTACTATTTGCGCTTTTATAAAGTACTATTTATTGCGCTTTACTTAAATTCATTTTAAAAGTGCTGCTATTTGCGCCTTTATTAAGTGCTGCTATTTGCGCTTTAACTAAATCTATTTTAGAAGTGCTGCTATTTATGCTTTTATTAAGTGTTACTTTTAGCGCTTTAACTTATTTTATTTTAAAAAATGCTTTAGTACTTTAAAAGTTAAACTTTATAAAGCTGCTTTAAACTAAATTTAAAATTTATTGCTAAAACTTTTTTTTATTTTTAAAGTAGTATAAAGATTTTAGTATTTACTTTATAAGCAAATATTTTAAGCAAGCTAAAAAGTTATATTTTTAAAGCTATAAAAAAATAAACACTTAAAAAAAAGTTAATATATATATTACTTATAAAAAACTAACTTTAGATTATATATAAGTATATATTTATAAGTTTAATAAGCATAGCTTTTATTAAAAATATAAAGCTAAACTTGTTGTTTAAAAAAACTAATAGCTAACTAACAAAAAAAAAAATATTTATATATTTACTTTTGCAGGTAAATTATTTTAAACTTTTATAGCTATTATAGCTAAGTTTAATTTTGAACTAAAATAGTATAATGTAATAAATGCTTTTATTAACGCAAAACTAAATAAAAAAATTTATATACGTATGCTTTTAAGCTACTGCAAATTATAAACTTCTTTTAAATTTCTTTAAGCATTATATAGCTTTTAAAAATTATTGCTTTTTTAGTAGCAAAAATTAACCTAATTCTTAAAATTTATAAGCTACTAAATAGTTTTTTATAAGCTATATTATTATACTAAGCAAAAAGTTTTTATTTTTATATATGTAAACAATATTATTTTAGTTTATTAAAAAACTAAAAAAGCTATTGCTTAATAAGCAATTTTTAAACTAAAGCGCTACTATTAAATAATTAGTAAAAATAACTTTTTGTAGTTTTTTAGTATAAAAGTTATTTAAGATTGCAAAAAAAGCTTAATTTAGCTATTATAGTTCTTATATATTAAAAAAATTATTAAGCTTAAAAACAGATTTGTTTTTAAAGCTTATATTTTAATAAAAGCAAAAAAACTTAGTTTTTATAATAAACTAGCTATATAATAAAAGATTTATTGCTACTAAAAGAAAATAGGTTTAATTATATATAGTGCTATAATTATTTAACTTAATATTACTTTTAAAGCATTTTAATTGTTATAATTTAATTTAAATTTTAAACTAAAACACTATAAGTTTGCTAATTAATTATTGTTTTACTTTAAAACTACTTAATACTACATGCTTTAATTTAAAAACAAAAACAAGTTTATTATTATAAGTAATTTTTTTTTTGCTAATAATACTTTTAACCGCAAAAGTTTATAAGCTTATATAATAAAGTTATTTAGTAAAGTTATTAAATAAAAAGCTAATAAGCAAGATATAATAATAATATTTATAACTAAAGCTAAACTTTTAGCATTTGCTTAAGCTTTTAAAAAAGTAATGTTTATTAGCTAGTTAATTAAAGAATTAAAAATTATATTAAATAACTAGCAGATTTAAATTTAGTGCAACAATTAATAAATAATTAAACTTATTACAAAAAATATTGCTATATTATAAATAAAGCTATAACATATAAATATTTATAATTATTAGCTATAATAGAAAATTTTTAACAGAACTTTAAAAGTTGAATATATTTTTATTACTAACATAATTACTAATAGTTTAACAAAGGCACTTTTTAAAAACAAATGAAATACTTTTTTAAAACAGCTTAACTTTATAAATATTAAAAATATTTAAGAACATTAAACACTTAAAAAAATACTAAAAAAAAAATAAAAAATACTTAAAGACTTATTAAAAAAAAAAAAGTTAAATATATAAATAACTAAATAAATGCAATAAGTTTTTTTAGCTAAGTATAACTACTAAAGTTAAAACAAAATATGTTTATAGAAATTATCTCTTAAAAAGTATTTCTTAAAAAAGTATATTAAATATAAAGGATTATATTTTAAGCTAAAATTACTTAACTAACAAGTATTTAAAAGTAAACCTATGTTAAAAAAACAAAAGCCCTTATATAAAATCTGCGTAATTAGCTAGTTATGTTTACATAACAAAAACAACACGCAATTAATATAACTAATAAACTTAATATTATATGCTATCATTTATATTTAACAACTATTATTAACATGCTAAAGCCTTAAAACTAGCCTAAAGAAAACTTGTTTAAAAACCGCTAATAAGCAGTTTAAATAACAAAAAGCTACGCTTATATAGCAAGCAAAAACACAAGCAGCAAAAGTAATAATATTAAATAAAAATTAAACAACATAATTTTTAAATAATAGTACTTATATAGTTAGCTATAAAAAGAATATAAGTTATAATAGCAAGCAGTTAATAAAAATGTTTTTATTTAGCTTTAGCACAGTTTTTACTTATATATAAAATTAGGTAGCTTTTAGTATAGCTTTTTAAAGCTATTAGTCCTAAGTAATATAATATATATTTATCAGTTATAATTTATTATTGCTTTATTATTTTGTTTTTAATAGTTTATAACTTATTAAAATATTTTTATATAGTTAAAATTCTTTTTAATATAAAGTTATTTTTAATAAATAAACAAAATTTTAGCATATATTTATATAAAGCTTTAAAAAATAATTGTTTAGTTATAAAATTAATAGTAAAATTTATAGCAAAAAAAGCTTAAAATAAAAATTAAAACTAATTAGTTTATTTATTATTTATAAAGCACTTAAAATAGCTTTTAATTATTTAGTTTATTTGTTTTATTTATTTATTAGTTTTAAAGTAAAATATTATTAAAAGCTTTTATTTAACTTTTAAGTAATAATATAAATTAAACTAAAATTAGCTAATAAAAATAAAGCTTTTATTAAAAATAATATTTTTTAAGCTATTATAAATATATTTAATTTTATAATAAAATAAAACTGCTAGCTTAATTAAAGTTATAATAGTATTAACTAAAAATAAATATATAAGCTTAATAAATCTATTTATAATAATAAAAATAGTATTAATTAGTTTTTTTTTATAAAAAGTTTTTAATAAACTTATAATAAAGTTTATAAATAGCTTTTATATAAATTTACTAAATATTAGCAAAGCGTTAAGTTTATTATATTTTTAATAATATTTTGCTTTAGTTTTAAAGCAAATTATATAGCTTTATATATACTTTTTAATATTTAGTTTTATATTGCTTTAGTAAAACTTTTATTATAGCAATTTTAAAGTGCAGCTTTAATTAAAATATTTAGCTAAAAAATTATTATAATATAGCTTAATAAGTTAAAAATATATAGCTTTTTTAAAAAAAATATAAATTTTGTTTTTATAATAAACTAAAATTTTTTTTATTAACTATTAAAGATTTATAAGCTTTTTTATTTTTAATTGTTTTATAATTATATAGCATTTAAAGTTTTTTTTTTAAACTTTTTAAATAAAGTTTTTTAGCTTTTTAAAAGCTTTTAAATTTTTTAATTTTTTTAAGCTTGCAGCTATTTATATATATAAATATATAACTGCTTAAATAAAAAGAGCTTTTTTAATAAATATAGCTTTAAAATATAAAGCTTTAACTTAAGCATTAAAATATAAATTAAAGATTTTAATTTGTTATAAAGAATTAATATAAACATATGAAAAATTAATATAAACATATGATGCTTACAGGCACATAACGAATAACTTTCTAACCACCGGTCGCACTGCAACATGAAACATATTCTTTGGAAGCTAATTGCGAGAGGATTCCAGAAATGCAAACGGTTTGTTCGTACGACTAACAGTCGCAGAGATATTCACAGTTAAAGAAAATATGCTAATAAACCGAAAAGTGACCTTCTGTATAAGCATAGAACATGAATATCTCTGCAACCGTAAGTCGTACGAACAAACCGTTTGCATTTCTGGATTCCTCTTGCAATTAGCTTTTCAATAACTCCGGTTGCATTGCGGTACAATAAGTAGTTGTGAAGTTATTTAAAAAACAAGCCCATTATATGTTTATAAAGCCATATATCTATATCAATTTCTCATGTGTTTATATTAATTCCCTTGTTATATTACTGCAACTTTTTTTTTTAACGTTAAAAAAATATTAATATTATTAAGCAAAACAGCTATATAATTAAAATAGCACAAAAAAAAATTAGCTTTATTTTTTTTGTTTGCTTAATATTTAATAATAAAATTAAAAAAAACTAGTAATAAATATTAATAAGTTTGCTTTTTATTAAGCTTTAACGTTTTTATAAACGTTTAAAAGTTAATATAATTAATTAATATTTTAATTAGTAAATTGCTTTTTTATAAATAATGTTATTAATGCTTAAAGCAATTTATTATTATAAATATTTTTTAATTAAGCATATTATACTGCATTTTTTTTTTAAATAGCTTTTAAAAATAAAACGTAATTAGTTTAAAAATGCTTTAATTATTTTGCTAAAATAAATTTTTTGCAAAAGCTACTTTAAAGAAATTAGTTTTTAATAATATTTGTTTTTTAAAGTTAAAATATATAAAAAAAATAGCTTGCTTAAATATATTTTAAAAGTTTTTAAAAGCTTTTTTTTTAAAACTATTTA
>MU400652.1:0-105936 GCA_022578965.1 Xylaria sp. FL1777 | reverse complement strand
TGTTATAAAAAGTATAAAGCATTAAAGGTTAAATATAATAGTTAATATATCTTTAGTTTTATAGTAAATATTTAATAAAACTAAAGCTTAAAAAAAAAAAAAAACTTTCATAAAATAGGTATAAAAAAATATCTTATATATATATATAACATATAATATGTACTAAAGTATTTAAGTAGCTTAGTTATAATAACTATTTTTCTTTTTTTAATTAAGTTATTTTTAATTTATATATAAGTAAAATTAATTAAAGTAATTAATTTTAAGTATAAGTAATAAAATAAAATAATATAAAGCAATTAAGCATAAATATAATATATTAAATAAAATGCTTAATGTGGTTTATAAGCAAGTAATGCATTTAAGCAAGCAACGCACTTTTTTTATAAACGCGTTGCTTTAACTTTATTACGTAATAATTCTTTAATAATATAATGTTTAATAAAACTAAAGAAGCTAAAATACTTTTTACTATTTAGGCTATTAATTCTAGGCTAAAAATTAGCATTTAACGCGTTTATAAAATCTATTAATTTCTTAAAAGCACTATATATTATAAAATAAACAGTTGTACTACATAAAATAAAACTTGTGCTAATATACATAAACTCGATTTAATTAAAAAAGAAGTTTTTTTTAAATATATTATTAATTTAAATAAGCAAAAATATTCCTTTGCTTATATTACTATAAAAAATATAGCTGATTTTTTATGTAACTTATAAAACGTATTACTTATTAGCAAGCATTAAGCTTATAATTTTGTTAATTGCTATAAAAAGCTTAAATTATAGTTTATGTATACTTATAATTATTAAAAGGCATTATGCAAAAATCTAAAAATTATTAGCGCGTAGTTTAAGCGTTATACACATATAAAATCGTAATATAGCATTTAAAATAAAAATGTTTAAAACTTTAATAAAACTAAGTTTATAATAAGCTAAATTTGCGCATATATAGTTATTATACGCGCTAATTAACATAAAAAGCATAAAGTAGTGCAGCTTAATAATAAAAAATAATTAATAGCAATTTATTTTATTAATTTATATAGTTTATTTATTTTTTTATATATTATTCTTTAAAGCGTTTTTTATTTTTAGCATTAGTACAAAAATATTAACTTTTTAGCAAATTAAGTAATTAATACTAGTTTTAATAAATAAACAAACAATAATATAAAATTAAAATAAATAAAACATTTTAACAAACATACTTAGCTGTTCTAAAAAAGCATATATTAATTATTAGTGCTAAACTAGCATAAAAATTACGTATTAGCTAAGTTTAAAAAGTTTTACAAAAAACAAAACATTATAACTATTGTTTTGCTTTTTTATTTATTGCATTTAATTTAGCTATTTAACGTTAAGCTTTATAGTTTATAAAAGCAAACGTATAATTATTAAATTAACAAATTTATTAAGTTATATGTTAATTATATTATTAAGCTTAAGTTTTTTATTACGTTTAAAAAAGCTTATTTTGCTACTTTTATAAAATTAAATATTTTAAAAGGTTTTTAACAGTTAAAATTAATGCTTTACGATTTATAAGCATTAATTTTAAAGCTAAATATGCAGTTATAATTACTAACGCTAATTTTTAACATTAATAACTTGCTTAAACCTTAGGTTTTTTATACGCTAAAAACCGCTAAAAAAGCAAACTGTAATAAACTTATTATATATTAATATAACGGGTTCGCTTTTGGGGTTTTGATTTGCAGGTAATAATAGAATCCTTAGCAGTAGTCCGTTAAAGAGATTTTCGGGGTACTTTTATTACTGTGCATTAATAGGGGTCTTAAAGGATTAAAAGTAATAAATGTATTAATGCTTAGTAGTTATAAAGAAATTAATAGCTAAAAAACTAGAACTAAATAAATAACTAAATATAAAAAGTGCATAATTATATAAACAAAAAAAAAATAAAAAAAGTAATAACTTTTTTTAAATTATTACAAGTTTAGTAAGCACTAAATTATTATAAGCTTAGTAAACTTTAAATTACTATAAGCTTAGTAAGCTTTAAATTATTATAAGCTTAGTAAACTAAGTAAGTTATTACGTAATTTTAGCTTTAGTTAGCAAAAAAAAAGGTGCAAAATATATATAAAAGCATTAAGCTGCTTTAAAGGCTACTTTTGTGCTAATTTTGTAATATTATTTCCTTTTTTTAAAATTATTGTTTTAATAATTTTTTATAAGTATTTTTTCTTTTTTTTTTTTTTATATGTTATAATATTAAAGCATATTAAAAAAACTAACTGCTTATTTAAAACAAAGCAAAAACTCGTTTTTGCTTTTTTTATTAATTTTACTAGCTATAAAATTATGCTTTATTTTTGCTGCTTTAATTAGTTATTAATGTGCAAAATAACAAATAATATGTTTTGTTGTTTTAAATATATATGCGCTAGTTGCTTTTGCAACAAATTAAAAGTTTTAATTAACTTAATTAATAATATAGTTTTTAAGCACTATTGTTTTAAGAAAAAAAAAAAACAAGCAAAGCAATAGTTACTTTTAGTTTAAAAAAAATTAAAATAAGCTTAAAATAGCTTTAATTTTGTTTTAAGCAAGTTAGCTTAGCTTTATATATAAAAACGTTTTTTAAAAGTAAAAAGTATTAAAATGGTTTAGCAAAAGCTTTAGTTCTTAAATAAATTAAACAAAATAAAACATATTAAAAAAAAACAAAAAGCGCTAGCAAAAAAGCAAAAATAACAAAAAAAGCAAGCTAAAGCAGCATAAGCTACTTTATTTAAGTTTAATTAAAATTTCTTAAGCGTTTTTTTTAAAGCTAACTTTTTTTTTTTAGTTTTAAGTAGTTAAAGTATTAGCAATAAAACTAATTTATAACTATTTTAGTAGTTTTTAGGTATTTTTTAAGTTTTTAAGTATTATTAGCATATAAATATTTTTTTTATTTAATAAAATACTTTAGGTTATTATTATTTTAACAGAAATTTAGTATATTTTTAATTTTATAAACGTTTTAATTTGTTTTTATTTTTAGTTATATTTTAATAAGTATTTTAATAAATGCTAGTTTTAGTAAAAAAATGTAAAAAATAAGGTAAATTTACATATTTTTTAATAATAATAGTTTATAGTTAATAAGTAAAATAACTTTTTTAATTTTAAAAAAACCAAGTTTTTTAAATTTTAATTTATTGTTTAGTTGTTTTATTTTAATTTAAAAAATATTAATGTTTGCGTTTTATTTTTGTTATAATAAGTAAACCTTGTTTTTTTTTTTAAAAGCTAGTTTTTTAGTTTATTTTTTATTATAGTATATTAACATTTATTGTTATAAAAATTAAAAATATAGTTATAGTTTAGCTTATAACGTTTTAATTTTTATTGCAATAATTCTTGCTTAAAGTACTATAGTTAAAATAGCAAGTGCTTTTATTAATGTTTTTTTTTGTTTTTTAATAATTGCTTGCTATTTATAAATAGCTTTATGCAAAAATATGCTTATATTTTTGTTTGTTAATATATTATATAAGATTTGTATTATTAGTAATAGTTTTACTTAATTATTTTATTAATAGTTAATATAACTTTATAAATATTGTTTTAATATTTAGTTTAGTTTTTTTGTTTATTTATTTGTTTATAAATAATAAGCAGTTAAAAACTTTAATTTAATACTAATAAGTTTAAAAAAATTAGTTTTAAACTTAAAAGTAAACAATTTATTTTAATTTAAAATAATTTTTTTTAGTAATTTATGCTTATTTAAATATTAGCATATAAAAGCGTATACAAGTTGTTTAGCTATTATATTTTCTTTAAATAATAAAAAATAAATATATTTAGTAAATTTATTAATAATAACTTATATTTTATTATATTATACTTTTATAACTAAATTAGTTAATAAAAATAGTACTGTAATAAAATTTTAAGCAATAGTATGCTATGCTTATTTAAGTATTTATATAAGTTATAGTAGTTTATAAAGCTTATATTAAGCTGCTTTAGCTTTATTATAAATATTGCACTTTTTTATAATAAATTTAACTATGTTTTATAGTTTTAAAAAATTGTATTTTTTTTATAGTTGTTTAACTATTTTTATTGCTTTTTAATGTTTATATAATAAGTATTTATAAAATTCTTTAATAAACTTGTTTTATAAGAATTCTAGTAAATAAACCTTATGTTTATATATTAGGTTGTTTTTTTTTAATTTTTTGTATTTTTATAGTTTTGCTAACTTTTTTAAGTTATAAGCTTGTTATAGCTATATATTTATAAGGTTTTTAAGTATAATTTTAACTTTTAAGCTTTTATTTTTTTAAAAATATAATACTTAAATGTTTTTTTTTAGAACTTTAAATTTTTTTTGATTTTATTAACTAAATATGTTTGCTTAAATGTTTTTTTTTTTTTTAATGTAATATATTTTAAAATTAAATTTAAAAAGAAAAACTATTTAATTTTTATGTTATTTAGTAATTTTTTCCGTAGTTATAAATTTTGTTAAGTTTTAATAATTTAAATAAATTTTAATTAGCTTTATAGTTTTTATAAAAAACAGTTTTTATTTTTTAAATGCTATAATAATTGCAAATAGTTCTTTGTTATATATAAGGTATTATAATGTTACGTTTTATAATGCTTTAAAATAATAAACTATTAAGTGCTATTTTTTGTTGTTTTTTAACTGTTTTAAAACTTTTGTAATTATATTATTTAAAGCATTTATTTTTAGCTTTTTTTTTTTTTATAGATTAAGTAGTTTAACTATAAGATTAAAAGTAACTTTTAGTTTTAGTTTTTTAAAAGCTTTTTAAGCTTCTTTTAAAATTAAAAAGGATTTTCTTTTATATTTTTTTTTTGTATACTTTATAAAGTAAAATGCTATTTTTTTAAAGTTTTAAATTAACATTTAAATATAGTTCAAAAATTTTAATGCTTGTTATATATTTATAATAATAGTTAAATTAAATATTTTCTAGTTTTATATTATATTAATTTTTAACTATTAAATTTATATTTATTTTAAAGTAATTATAAATTTTAAAAAGTTAATTTTTTATGTATGCTATATATATTTTTTTGTGTTAAGTTATAATTTTGCTTATTTAAATGTTTTTAATACTTAAGTTATATGTTTTTTGTATTTTTTTAATGTTTTAAAATAAATTAAAATATTGTTTAAGTAAATAAATATAAATTTGTTTAAAAACTTTTATAAAATTATTATTATTATGTATTAAAAGCTAGCTAATACGTTTTATAGTTTTTATAGCATAATTATATATTTATATAATTTATATATTATTTGTATAATAGTTTTTTATTTTTTATTTTTAGCTATTTTAATAGTATAATATTTATTTAAAATATTTACTGCTATAAACTATTTTGCTTAACTAATATTTTTTTTTATAGTTATTAATAAAGTAAAAAAGTATTTATTTATAATAATAATTACGTTTAATAGTTAATAATTAATTATTATTTATTATATTAGTTTTCTTTTTTTATTAATTAATTATTTTTTATTTTTTATTTTAAGTATTAGTATTATAAAGTATTTAGTAAATAACTAAGACTTTTTTAGAAATTTTTTTGCTAAATTTTTTTAAATGTATTTTTATAAAGCGTTTGTTTTATTTAAGCTTATATAGTATACTTAATAAAGCTTTAGTTAATATTTTTTTTTAATAAAAATATAATAGTTTTATAAGCTATATTTAAGAAGTTTTTTTTTTTTTTTTTTTTTAAATAATTTGTAGAATTTGTAATATATTTTTAGTATTTTGTTCAGAATTTTTTTTGCGATTTTTCTGATTTTTTTGCTTTATTTTTTGCTTTTTTAATTAATAGTTTTTGCTTTTTATTAAATTAAAAAGTTACTAGTTTTTAGCTATAATATTTTTAAAATAATGTTATAATTAAATATATTAGTAATATTTAATATAATTTACTTTTTATGTTTTTATATAAATATATTAAAAAGTTTAGTTTTTTTAAGTATATAATTATTATTATAACTAAAAGTGTTTTTATTAAATCTTTTAATTTTTTAAGATTTTTGCTTGTATTTTTAAGGAATTTTATTTTGTTTTGCTACTTTAAATAAAATTATGTTAGCTTATGTTTTTAAATTAATTAAAGTGTTATATTTTTTTTTTAATATATAAGTTTAATTTTAAATTAATTTTTTTAGTTATTATATTAAACTTTATATAAAGCTTTAGTTTTTTTAATTATTTGCTGCTTTTTTAATAAATGCTTATTTTATTTTTTGATTTTTTTTTATAAAATGTTTAAATACTTATTTTATTTAGTACTTTAGATATTATTATACTTTGTTTTGTTTTTGCTTTTAAGCAAGCTTTAAATTATAGTTTTTAAGCTTTTTTGCTTTTAATAACTATTTTTTAATATAATTATGCTTTAATTAGCTAGTAATATTTATAGTAATTATTTTTACATTTTTTTAAATTAATATTATAAGTATAATTAAAATTTTTTTTAAATGTTGTAAATTTTTATAAGTTTTTATAATAAACTATAGTTATAACTAATTACTTTAATTTATAAAGGTTTTATATTTCTGTTTTTATAATTTGTTTAAAAAACTAATTATTTTTTAGTTTATTAAGTAAATATTAATAGCAATAATATATTATATAATAATTTTATAATATTTTATTATATTTTAAATTTTTTAAGCATAAAATATTATTATTGTTTTTTATTATAGTTTTATTATAGTAATAACTTTTAGTAATTAGTTAAATTGCTAGTTTTAGTTTTTAAAATATATTAGTTTTTATGCTAACTATTAATGTTTTTTTGTTTTGTTGCATTTAAAGCAGTTTAAGCTATAAAAATATTTCGTTTATTTTTATTAGTTTTTTTTTATAATGTTTTTTATAGCTTTTAATTTTATTTATTTTTGTTTTAAAGTTTTATAAGTTTTATTTTTTTAAGTTTATTTAGCAATTAAATATTTTAATAATTTATAATTAATTTAATAATTATATTATTTATAGTTATAGTTTTGTTTTTTTAAATATAATTTTTTTAAGCTATATTTTAAGCTTTAATAGTTTAAAGTTTTTATAGTTTTATAAGTTTGTTAACTATATTAACTTATTATTTTTTATTATTTATTACTTTTAGTTAAACTATTTTTTTAAGTTATATATTAAACAACTTTAATTGTTTATATAGTAAATATATTTTTTTGTAATTTGTTTTAATAACTATAAAACTTTTAAATAATATTTATATGCTTATTTATTTTAACCTATATAAATAAAACATTTAAATTTGTTTAATATAGCATTTTTATTTTAACTTAAAATAGCAACTTTATATTTTTGCTTTAAAAATATATTTTTTAAATTGTTTTATTGTTTTTTATTGTTTTAAACTTTTATAACTTATACTTTTTTTTTAAGTTAAAAAATCTTTTTTTTTTTATAGCTTTTTTTTTTGTTTTTTTTTTGAATTAACATTATTTTTAAAAGTGTTCTTTTTTTTTATAGTTATAATATTTAACTTTAAACATATTTTAAGGTTATTATTTTTGGATTTTATTAATTTGCTTAAATTTCTGTTTAATACTTTTTTAAGTATTTTTTTTTTGTTTTTTTTAGTTTTTTTAGTTTTAAAATACTAGTTAAATAATTATTAATTAATTATAATAGCTATATTAATATATATATTAATTTTTGCTAGTTTATTTATTTTATATAGTTTATTTTAAACTTAAGTTTTAAATTTATTATAAAATAAATAAAATAATATAAACTTAAGCAATTTTAAAATTATTACTAATTGTTTAAATTTTATAGCATAATTTATTATTACTTTTGTTTATTTTAAGCAATAAAGTGCTTTTTTTGCGTGTTTTGCTTTTTAAATATTTTTAAACAGTGCTTTTATTTAATTTTTAAACTTAATATAGTTTTTAAAATTTTTTTTTGTTTTTAGCTTAAAGTTAGTTAACTTGTTAGTTTTTAAGAAATTTTTTAAAATAAGTTAAAACTATTTTAGTATTTTTTTTAACAAAAATTATAAAGTAGTTATTACTTTTTAATTTTTTTTTATAATAGTAATAAAGTGCTATTTTAAATAAAGTTTAACATAAATTAAAAAAGCTTTTATATTTATAAATTTATTATAAAGCTTTAAAGCAATAAATTTAAAACTTTTAATATTTAATATTTTTAATATTATAAATAATTTTAATAATAAAAGCAGTAGTAATAATAAAAAGTTAAGTTTTTTATTTTAAATTATTACTTTAAGTATAGCAGTAATAAAAATAAGCATTAAGTTTACTAGTAGTAGTATTAACGTTAATTATAGCATAATTATTTATTTAAAGCTTTAATTTATTGTTATAATAGCAATTATTATTACTGCTTTAATTACTATAGCTAGTATTTATGCTAATTTAAAAGTTATAACGTTTAATATTTAAGCTACTTTTTAAATTAAAGCAACTAATTTGCTTTATAGTGCTAGCATTAATGTTAGTTTTTTTTTATTACTATTATTTAACTTTTTTTTTTTTACTATTGCTTTTTTTTTAATAAAAGTAGCTAATAAAAGTATTAAAGTTTATTGTTTTAATACGTTATTAGTTCTAAAAGTTTTTAAAATTTTTAAACTTAATTTTTAACTTTTTGTTTTTAATAGTATAACTTAGATTTAATTTATTAGTTATTAAATAAAGTTTACTTACGTAATGCTATTTAGCATTTTTATTTTTTGAATATTTTTTTAGTATATCTTTAAAAATTTATTTTATAAATTATTTATTATTTAATTTTTTATACTAGTATTTATTTTTGTATATTAAGTTTTATTAATTAAAAAGCTATTAAAATATAACGGACTTATTATATATTAATATAATAAGTTTACTTTTAAAGTCTTAATTTATAAGTAATAATAGGATTTTTAGCAATAGTTCGTTAAAGAAGTTTTTAAAGTACTTTTATTATTATGCATTAATAAAGGTTTTAAAAAATTAAAAGTAATAAATATATTAGTGCTTAGTAGTTATAAAAAAATTAATAGCTAAAAAACTAGAACTAAATAAATAACTAAATATAAAAAGTACATAATTATATAAACAAAAAAAAAGTAAAAAAAATAATAATCTTTTTTAAATTACTGCAAGTTTAATAAGCATTAAATTACTATAAGCTTAATAAGCTTTAAATTACTGTAAGCTTAATAAGCTCTAAATTACTGTAAGCTTAGTAAGCTAAGTAAATTATTATATAACTTTAGCTCTAGTTAGCAAAAAAAAAAGTGCAAAGTATATATAAAGGCATTAGGCCGCTTTAAAGGCTACTTTTGCGCTAATTTTATAACACAAGCGTACAGTTAACTTTTATTAAAAGTTAAATTTTTAGTTATTAAAAAAGCTTTTTAAAGCTAATTTTAAACGTTATTAATTAGCTTGCAAAATTAAATTAAATGTTAGCGCATTAATTAACTTTTATAAGCAATAAAAACTAAAAGCTTTGCAAAGCAAATAAAGCACTTAATAAGCGCTAAAAAAATAAAAAAAGGCGTTTATAAAACAAAAATAGTTTTACTATAAAAAATATAACTAATTTAATTGCTTAAAAAAATACGCAAAACTTAGTATAGTTATAAACGTTAAAAAATCGTAGTAATAATAAGCTAAGTTTGCTACGCTAGCAATAATATAAACAGTGCAGCAAAACTAGCTATAATGCAAAAACTTATAATAAAAATATAAAAACAAGTAATAAATTAAAAACCAATTAATTTTTAATAATAAATACCTTAGTTATAAAGTTATTAATAATTAAACCTAATAATATAATAAAAAGTGCATTATTTGCTTAAATACGTTGCTTGTTTATAAACCACGTTATATAATATAATAGTTAAAGTATTTATATATTTATGCTTATATTTATATATTAAGTTATATTTGTTTTATGCTATATTTATAGCAAAGCTTACGCTTATACTTTTATTGCTATATGTTTTTCTTTTTTTTTTTTTTTCTTTTTTTTTTTTTTAATTATTGCTAAACATTTAGTTTTAGTTATTTACTTTATTACTGCTAATTTTATACTTATTTTACATTTTTTCTATTTTTTTTTTAATTATTATTTGCATTATAATTATGCTACTTAAATTTATAGTAATTAAAAGTAATATATGTAAACATAATTGCAATTAAAGCTATAGTTATAAATATAAACGCAAAAAATTATTATAACTTATTTTATGCTTAAATTTATTTAGAAATAAGTTTAATTTTACTATAAAATAAAACTTTAACGAACTTTTTTGCTAAAAGTTTAATAACTTTAGTAATAAAAATAAAAACTTTAGCTGTTTGCTTTTTTTTTAAAATAGCTTTAATTTTAATAAAAATTTAAACATTATTAGGCTTTTTATTAGTTATAAAAAAAAAAATAAAAATAAAAATAAAAATAATTTTAACTTTATAAATCTTAATAAAAATTTTAATGTTAATTTGCATAATTTTAATATAAATAACTTAAAAAATAAGTTTAATTTTAATATAAATATTAAAGTTTTTATGTTAACTAAACGTTAATTTATTTTTATAATAACTTTTATTTATAAACTTTATAAATAAACTACTAAAGCTAAAAACAAAAAGTATAAAACTATTAAAAAAGCAATAGTTCTAAGTAGTTTGTTAATATATTAGCTTTATTTTAAGCGTTTTAAAAAAGCATTTTAGCTAAAAAATAGCTTGCTTTTAAATATAGTTTGCAAATTTAAAAATCTAGAAATAATAGCTTATATAAGCTATATAAATAGCTATACTTTATATAAGCTTATAAATTAATTTATATTTATTTTAAATTAGTTTTATTAATAAGTTAGCTATTTATTATATTATATTTTAATGTAATACGTATTTAAAAGTTATTAAATTAGTTTATTTATTTTTTTTGTTTTTTAAAAAAATAACTATAAAAAAGTTATTATAAATAAAAATTATATTATTATTTAAAAAACTTTGAATAATTATTATATTAACTTTATAGTTATGCAGTTTTGCTTTTTAAAAGCATTTTTGTATCTTTTATTAATTTATAAAGCCTAGTTTTAATTAATTAGCAAAATTAACAATATAAAAATAAATTGTTTTATTTTTATTTTATATAAAGTTTAGCTAATAATTAGCAATGTAAAAATATTATGCTAAATATAAGCACTTAGTAATAAAACATAAATTTTTAGTTTGTTAAGCTATTAAACTTTTTTGTATAAATGTTATAAATAGCTTTATTTAAACTAATTTTATAAAGTTTTTTAATAAAATTAAAACTATTTTTAATGCTAATAATATGCTTATTTAATTATATTTAAAGTACAAATTATAAATTATAAATATGTAGCTTAAAAAGCTGCTTTTATTTTTTTTAAAAAAAATATATATAAAGCTATATTAACTATTATTAATAAACATGAATAAAAGTATTTAGTTGGCCTTTTTTATTATAAAAATGTTTTAAAGTTTAATAATTAATGTTTTAAAGCTTTTTTATAAAAATATTATAACTTATTTGTAGTATTTTTACGTATAGCTTATTAGTAAAACGTAAATATTTTAAAACTTAAAGCAATAAATATAATTTTTATTATATAATTAAAAATAAAAAAATAACTAATTAATATATATAACGTAATTAATCCTTAATTTATAGCTAAATTAATAATAAATTAGTACTATTTTATTAGCTTAATAATTTTGCTTTTTTTTTATAACTTAAGCGCTTTTTAAAATCTTTAATTGCTTTAAAAGCTATAATATTAATAATAAGTATTTACTAATTATATTTAATTAGCTAGCTTTTTTACTTAATAAAATAATATTTTTTTTTATTATAAGTTATTTTACTTATTATATTTTTAACCTTTTATTTTTTTAACTTATTTTTAAGGTTTAATATAAATAAACTATATTTATGTTTAGCTTTTTAAAGCTTAAGCAACTAAATTAAAAAAATAAAATAAAAGCAGCTATATTATTTTAAAAAACTAATATAATATGTTTATAAACTAACTATAAAAAGAATTTAAAAAAGTTTAATAAACTTAAGCGTTAACTTTTTATTTTTAAATTTAATATTTTTTGTTAATAGTATTACTAAGTTTTTAGTTTTAAAAGTTATAAATTTATGCTTATTATTATAATGTTTTATATATTTATTAGTTATAATTTATTATTGCTTTATTATTTTGTTTTTAATAGTTTATAACTTGTTAAAACGTTTTTATATAGCTAAAATTCTTTTTAATATCAAATTATTTTTAATAAATAAACAGAATTTTAATATATAATTATATAAAGCTTTAAAAAATAATTGTTTAGTTATAAAGTTAATAGCAAAATTTATAGCAAAAAAAACTTAAAATAAAAATTAAAGCTAATTAGTTTGCTTACTATTTATAAAATATTTAAAATAGCTTTTAATTATTTAGTTTATTTGTTTTATTTATTTATTAGTTTTAAAATAAAATGCTATTAAAAGCTTTTGTTTAACTTTTAAGTAATAATATAAATTAAACTAAAATTAACTAATAAAAATAAAGCTTTTATTAAAAATAATGCTTTTTAAGCTATTATAAATATATTTAATTTTATAATAAAATAAAACTACTAGTTTAATTAAAGTTATAATAATATTAACTAAAAATAAATATATAAGCTTAATAAATCTATTTATAATAATAAAAATAGCATTAACTAGTTTTTTTTTATAAAAAGTTTTTAGTAAACTTATAATAAAGTTTATAAATAGCTTTTATATAAGTTTACTAAGTATTAATAAAGCATTAAGTTTGCTATATTTTTAATAATATTTTGCTTTAGTTTTAAAGCAAATTATATAGCTTTATATATATTTTTTAACATTTAGTTTTATATTGCTTTAATAAAACTTTTATTATAGTAGTTTTAAAGTATAGCTTTAATTAAAATGTTTAGCTAATAAATTATTATAGTATAGCTTAATAAGTTAAAAATATATAGCTTTTTTAAAAAAAATGTAAATTTTATTTTTATAGCAAACTAATATAAACTAAAAAAAGGACTTTATATTTATGAGGTTTAGCCACAGTAGTATCTTTACTTGTGGCTATAGTGGCTTAGCTAAATAACTATGTAAGGCCTATGCTTAAGGTAATTGCGTAGCAATTGCTTACAGGGCCCCCCTTTTTTTAATCTATATCACACTTTTTATGCTTAATTGCCTCACTACCTATAGTAGACCTTACTACAAACTAAGAATTTTTTTATTAATTATTAAAGATTTATAAGCTTTTTTACTTTTAATTGCTTTATAATTATATAGCATTTAAAGTTTTTTTTTTAAACTTTTTAAATAAGGTTTTTTAGCTTTTTAAAAGCTTTTAAATCTTTTAATTTTTTTAAGCCTATAGCTATTTATATATACAAATATATAACTGCTTAAATAAAAAAAGCTTTTTTAATAAGTATAGCTTTAAAATATAAAGCTTTAGCTTAAGCATTAAAATATAAATTAAAAACTTTAACTTGTTATATTATTGCAACTTTTTTTTTTAACGTTAAAAAAATGTTAATATTACTAAGCAAAATAGCTATATAATTAAAACAGCGCAAAAAAAAATTAGCTTTGTTTTTTTTGCTTGCTTAATATTTAATAATAAAATTAAAAAAAGCTAATAATAAATATTAATAAGCTTGCTTTTTATTAAGCTTTAGCGTTTTTATAAACGCTTAAAAGTTAACATAATTAATTAATACTTTAACTAATAAATTGCTTTTTTATAAATAATGCTACTAATACTTAAAGCAATTTATTATTGCAAGCATTTTTTAGTTAAGCATACTATATTATATTTTTTTTAAATAACTTTTAAAAATAAAACATAACTAATTTAAAAATGCTTTAATTATTTTGCTAAAATAAATTTTTTGCAAAAGCTACTTTAAAAAAATTAGTTTTTAGTAATATTTGTTTTTTAGGGTTAAAATATATAAAAAAAATAGCTTGCTTAAATATATTTTAAAGGTTTTTAAAAGCTTTTTTTTTAGAACTATTTAAAAAAATTTAACTTTTTTTTGTTTTTATTACGTTTTTTTTTAAATATTTAAACAAAAACGTAGCAATATAAAAATACCTATTTATAAAACAGCAATGAAAGTTATAAAACTTTAAAAATTATTATAATGCTTAATAAATATTTAATATAAATTATTATTAAATAGTATTTATATATAAAAAGTTTATTTTGATTTTTTAGCTAAAAATAATATAACTTAAAAATTTAATTTTTTTTTAATAAAATTAACATTTAAATAGCTTAGCATATAGTTTTACTTTTTATAGCTTTTTAATAATATTTTAAACATATTTTATATAAAAATTTTTATTTAAAGAAAAAATAAATATATTATTAAATGCTTTTTATATATAACTTTAAAAAGTAATAAAAACATTTAATAAACTTATAAATATAACTAAAAATTTATAGTAATTATAATATATATAAAACGCTATTTTTTACTTATTTTTTTTTTAAATATATAAATAATAATAAGCATTCTTAAAGTTAATTTTGCTAAAAATTTTAGCTTTTAAAATTTTATTAAATAGCTTTAAAATAAGTAATAAAATATATTAATTTTTGCATGTAATTTAATTAAGTTTTTTATAGTTTATATATAAACGTAAGCTTTTATTTTTTTTAAGTAAAAAAAAAATTAAAGCGTTAGCAAAATTAATAAACTTTTTAATTTTTTTTGCTTTTAGCATTTTATTAAGCTATTTTTGTAGTTTTTTTAGCTTATTTTAAGCTAATAAATATATAAAAAAATAAAGTATAACTGCGTTTTTTTTTAGCTTAATAGTAAAGTTTTTTTGCTTTAATTATAATAATATGTTTGCTTTGCTAGTATTAAAAAACTTAAATAAATTATAAAACTTTTTTAAAATTGTTATAAAATTAAAGTAACTAAAGCTTTTTTTTAATTTTTTAAGCTATATAAATTTAAATAATTAAATAATAGCATAATAATAAGCCTAGTTTTAATAAGCTTTTATAAACTTAGTTAAACTAAATAATTTTACTTAAAAGCAATATAATTTAAAAAACTATTAATTAATGCTTAAATTTAATATAATTTTTTTATTTTTTAAAGTAGTTTAAAATAATAAAAAAAAGCTGCTTTTAAAGCAATAATTATAGTTAATAGCTATATATATATACTTAATTCTATAAGTAATATTATAACTATTAGTTAATTTGCAAATAATTTAATAAGCTTTATAAGTAAAAAATCTACTTTTAATAATATACTATAATATAAATATATAAAAAAATGCTTGTTATAATTTATAATAAAAGGCAAAAATAAAACTAATATAATTATATTTAGTATATAAATTAAAATTAATATAAGTTTAAACAAGTAATTTTATAAAGCTAATAAAATAAATAATATAAAAAATATAAAAACAGCATAAAATAAATATATAAAGTAGTAATTTTAGCTTAAAACTTATAGCTAATATAATTAATATTAAGCTTATTACTTGTTTTTTAAGTTATAATACTATAGCTTTTATAAAGAAAATATATAAAACTTTAATTATTATTTTTAGTTTTTTTTATTTATGTTATAGTTTTTATTTACTTAGATTTTTTAAATGGTTTATTTTTGCGTAGTATTACTATTATAGCTAGTATAGCTATTAAGCTTATTATTTTTATTATTATTATTATTGTTATTATTTTTAAGCTAAAGGTAATTAAAAGCAATATAGCTAAGTTATTTATAGTTATAGCAAATAAGATTTTTATAAAAATTTAAATTTAAACTATTTTTATTATTATTTTAAAGTTAATTTAAAAAAGTTTTAAAAGTATAATAGTTTTTTAAAGTATATATATTATTATTACTTTAGTTGTTTATATATTTTTAGTTTTAAAAATAGCTATAACTTTTAGTATTATTACTTTTATAGTATTAGTTTTAGCTTTTATAGCTATTATTGCTTTTATAAAATTTTTAGTTATTATTAATATAGCTATTATTATAATTATTATTTCTATAATAATAGTTTTAGTTATTAAAACTAGTATTATTATTTTTATAATTAATATTAATAAGCTAATTATTAGTTTAGTTTTGCTTAGTATTTAAAGTTAATTTATTAATAATTTAAGTAGTATTTAACTTTGGTTTTTTTTAGCTATAGTTTAAGCGTTATTTTTTAGTTATTAATTTTTAACGTTATTATGCTACATTAACTATATTAGCTTATATAATTAGCAATAAATTATAATAGTTTATTAATTTTTATTAAAGTAATATGCTTAGTTTTTAATAATATAATAAAGCTTTTTTACTTTTGTTTTAGTAAACATTTTAAAGTTTAATGCTAACAAAATATTAATTAAACAATTTTAAGTTTTAGTTAGTTTATTAATTTGCTTGTTTTAATTATACGTTTATATTAGCTTATAAAAAAGCAAACTACTTAAGCAAAGTTTTAATTTAATTTAAAAACATTTTTTAATTAGTTTTAAATTGTTTTTTTTTTAAAGTTAATAACTTTTATAATGCTAATTAATAAGCATTTTTATAGTTTTAGTTTATATTGCTATATATATATAAAATCTTGTTTTTATTGCAATAAAATTTCCGATTAGCTTTTTTAAATATAGTTTAAAGCTTTTTTACTTATTTTAGCTAGCGTTAATAAGTAAATTCCATATTAAAAAAGTTATAATTAAACTTTAATAATTAATTAAGATTAGCATTTTTAAATAAATAGCGTTAATAGTAATATAAGTAATTTTAACGTAATTAATATTTAAGTTTTTTTTAATTATGCTTTTTATTAAAGCTAAAAAATAAAAAATTATTATTATTATTAAAATTTTTATGTTTTTGTTTTTAACCTAAGTTATAAGATTATTTTTTAAGGTTTAAAAGGTTTTTTTGTTTTTTTAAAAATGTTATTTCTTAGTTTTTTTGTTTACTTAATTATAAAATAAAAGTAATATAAGCTATTTTCGATTTTAAAGCAACTTGTTTGCTTTTATTTTTTTACTGCATAACTTACTACTTTAGCTTTTTAATTTTAACTAAAAGCTATATAATTTATGTTTATAATAGTTAAATATTAGTACTTAAAGCATTAAATAATCGTTGTTTGCTTAAGCTTAATTTTAAGAATAATTTATGCTAAGTTTATTCTTAGTTTATTATTAAAGTTTGTTTTAAAAAAAAGCTATTAAAAATAGCACTAGCTTATATAATTAGTTAATATTTAGCTATTTTATAGTATAACAAAGTATTATAAGTAATTTTATCTTAAAAAGCTTTAAAATTATTATAGGAAATATAAAGCATTAAAGGTTAAATATAATAGTTAATATATCTTTAGTTTTATAATAAGTATTTAATAAAACTAAAGCTTAAAAAAAAAAAAAACTCCTATAAAATAAGTATAAAAAAAATATTTTATATATATATATAACATATAATATATGCTAAAGTACTTAAGTAGCTTAATTATAATATTATGCCTTTTTTAAATTTAGTAATTTTAGCTATTATAAGCTCTTAATTAATTAGTAGAGTTAATACTAGCTTTATAAATATTATAGTTTTTTGTAATAATTAATATAGTTATTTTTTTAACTAAAAAGTTTTTAAAAACAGCATTTATAGCTTTTATATTAAGTAGTTTATATTATATATAGCTAATATAGTTTTTAAGCCTAAAATAAACAATTAACATAAATTATATATTAATAGTGCCTTTATATTAAAATTGCTATATTTTTTTAGTATTTATAGCTTTACTTTATATATTGTTTTAAGTAAATTAGTTATTTAAAAAGTTTATAAAAAGCTTATATATTTTAAACTTTTTATAAGCTATAATAATTATTTTAATCTTTATATAGTTTTATAAATAGCTTAGTAAATAAACTAATATAAACAAGTTATTATAATAAAAGTAATAAAGCTATTAAAAAAACTTTTATAATAAAGTTATAATTATTTATTAAGTATTATTTAGTTATTTTAAAGCTGTTTTAGTTATTAAAGCAATTAATAAAAATGTTATATAATATTTTTAATTTATTAATAAAAACTTAAAAAAGTAAAGTATGCTAATTAGCTTTATATAGTTATAGTGTTATATTTAGTTTAATATATAGCCTTAAGCTATAATAGCTTATATTTTAAAGCTTAAAAGGTTTAACTTGCTTTATATATATATAAATATTTTAAACTAGCTAATAAATGCTATTATAAACTTATTTATAGTTATAGCTAAAGATATAATAACTAGTTGTTTAATTATTGCTTTAACTACTTTAAAAACTTTAAAAACCTTTAAAAATAGCTATAAAAGCTTTATATTTTTAATGTTAAAGTTTTAAAAAATAAAATGTTAAAATAAACACTAGTAGTAATTTTAACTAATATATAACAAAAGTATATGTTTTAGCTAAAAGTTTGTTTTTTAAAACTAATAGCTATTAATATAGTTTTTTTAATATAAGCTTATATATATAAAGCTAGCAAAAAAACAGTAGATTTTTAAAACGCTAATAAAGCATTAAAAGTTATTACGTAATTTTAGCTATAATAGCTTTATTTTTTGATTTTTACTAAAGTATTTAACTTACTTAATAATTAGCTAAGCTAAAAAAAAGGCTTTAAATAGCTTAAAAAAAGTAATAAATAAATTAATAACTTTAAAATCTTAGTTTAAAAAGTTAATTAATTAAAATTTTGTTAAGTTTTTATAGTTATAAATAAAAGCTATATTAGGTTTATATATACTATTATTTACTTTTGTTTTAGCTACATTTTTTAATATTATTATTTAACAAAATATTAAAAAAAAAAATAACTTACATTTATAGCTTAATATGTGCTTTTTATTAATATATTTAGTTTAATTAAAGTTATTGTTTTAACTAATTAATAAAAAAGTATTAAAGGATTAAAGGTTTAAGTATATTATATACTAATAATATCACTACTATTAAAAAGAATATATAGGCTAAAAAAATGGGTTAAAAAAGTAGTGTTACTAAAACGCTAACTAAAGAAATAAAAGCTATTACAAAAGCTATTATAAAAGCTATTATAAGCATTATAAACAGACTTGCTTAAATAAATGCTTAAGTAAGCATAAATTTATAGTGAGTTTAGTGGTTTATAGCACTATAATTATAGTGAATAATGCCAAGAATTCTTCTGGGTTTACCCCGCCTCTGGCCTAAATTTTTATTGTCGGAAGTATGTGGTAGTGGCCCTCCATATCCGTAGCATCCGTAGCACTTTCCTATCTCAGAAAGATTTATCAAGCTCACCTGCAGTATCTACTCCACGAGGACCGCCGTCGGAGATCTCTCCCTGCCTTCTTCGCTCCTTAATGGCTTCCCTCGCCTCCGCCTGCTCACTTTTCTTCCTATAGACCAATTTCGTCAACACTTTTAATTTGTCTCTCATAGAAAAATAGCATAGCAAAGGGCACCCACCGATCAAGATCACTCGCCAGGTCCGGCTGTGATCCGGTAGCTCCAGGCTTTCGACCCACGACATCGGCTACTTGGCCCTCTCTAGCTGCTCGCATTTGCTCTCCTTCTAGCTCGCGATGCCGTCCAGTATCTTCCTCGGTTCGGCCGAATCGTTCCTCCCCGGCTGGTGCGCCATGAATACCCCACCCTTGACTTGAGGGTACCGCGTCTTGGATACCTGAAGATTGATTTCCAGGAACGCGCCAGGCCACAGGGTGCCCATGGCTATGATGGTGAGCTGCGCGTTCCTCTACTGGGTTTGTTGTCACGGCATTGCCTTCTGTCTCGTAAGCAGCAGTTACAGGGGGCTGTGGTGCGCCGAAAGATTCCATGCTTAATACGTGGGATTGAGACTTGTTGACCTTTTATTTAACTAATTGCAACATTTACAAATCAATACATCTCTAGGCAGTAGTCAGCATTCTGCAGTGCTTCTAGTAAGACGTACACAGTCTATACCTAGGTACTTCAATAGGCTCTGACGTAACGGATTCGGCGCTAAATCAATGACGTCTACGACAGGTCCTATAGCGCTTCTCGAATTGGCCAATCAGCGTCCAGGTGATCGCCGTATTGGGACAGTGCATTAGCTACCTAAACTAAGTCATTAAGTAAAAAGTCGACGATTCTAAAATTATAATTCTAGCAACGATACCTGGGAGGAAATATTGGCTATCCTAAGCAAACATGTTAGCTCTAAGGCAAGCCAATACATAAGTGAAAACGAGTTAGGTGTGTTGCATTTGGACCCCACGTTATGCTACTCGCTCACACCTTATTAGGCGACATCCTGTGCCAAATTATCCCTGTGATCATAGGTGTAATAAAGTTCAGCAAGACTAACAAATTGCGCAGCTCATATTGTCTAAAAGATACTTTTAACCAACCTCCGCAAATAAAAGAAAGCTCAGTGGCTTCTTCTTTGAGAAAACGACACGAACAGGGTGAAACCTGAGCAAATCACTCGAGACGGAGACATACAGCAGAGCTAGTTCGCATTGTGGTTTTGGGCTTATGGGAGGACGCTTAGCCTTGAAAGTTGTAGTACCTGAATAAAGATCTGAGCTGCAACTAATCCGCTGGTTGCGGAAAGATATTGACATATCAACGCGAATACGCAGTTCGTCACTGAAGATTCCTGGCACAATAGACGTATTGTGATTACTATTTCATACCCTTGACGTTAAAGCCAGTTTGATGTGGCGGGTGGCTTTATATCCTCAGCAATCTACTAGTAATATTCCTTTCCTCTCTTTCATAAAGCTGTTAAGTTAACTTGGGTTTACTAGTTGGGGTTACAGCTCACTCCTCAAACCCATTTTTGGCTACTTTTAATTAGAGGGATAGAATGTTCAAAAGACCATAGGAGGCCATAGAACCAAATTACAGGGCCTAGGTACTTATGTATCACGTTTTGAGGCACCAAACTGCTGACAAATCCCTGTACAGTCGTGTTTCAAGTTTACCTAGGTGTTTGCTGTCCTGGTATTTTGGGATGGTTACTGCTATCAGCCGCATCTCCCTTGCCTCGCTTCCTTGAGTATATATACAGCCTACTAATCCAGTCTTTGAGGGTCACACGGATTCATGTACATTGATCATTCAAACCCGCTGAGCGACCGATGATTTTGAGTAGCAAGCCATACGATTTGGCAAAATGTTCCAAAATCGTTTCCTCCTAGTCTTCTTAGCAGGGCTCCGCATTACCTCTGCTAGTCCCTTCAATCGACACATTGCCCGCGATGTCAATCCTGCAGTTTCTAAGGCTACCGATCCTTCGACACTTCCCAAATATGTTCCCCCAGCTATGAATCGAGATATCACAGAGTGGTTTGCAATTGGCGACTCGTTCTCCGCGGGCATCAGCGCAGATGTGCCTGGTGATTTGCTGAATGGGGCTTGCAACCGCTTCAAACAGTCATATCCCAACAAGATGAATCTGGATAAGAGACTCCCAGGGAACTCTACCTCCCGGACATTCGTCTTCGCATCTTGCTCGGACGACAGTACGCCTGTCTATAACCAGATTGACCTTTTGTTACCCGACCCAAAAGCGAATTTTCCCAAGCTGGAAAAGCCACAGCTTGGGACTGTGAGTCTTTCGTGGGATGACCTTGGTTTGCCCGATGTAAGAAATTCCTTAGAATCTGGGTATGGTTGGACATTCGTTAAAAGTTACTCTAGATTCTTAACGCCTGCATATATCAATGGGTTGGGTACAGCGTAAGTGTCAACTTTCTCTTTAACTCCAATTATCAATATATAACACTAACTCGGTTTAGTTGGAGTGCGATGCTGCGCTCAAAGCCGCACAGGGAACGTTGGCTGGACCCAACTCACTTTTTGCGCAAACAATTACCCTCAGCCTCATAAACATACTAACCAAAGCACGGACAGCTAATCCAAGCTTCCAACTGTGTGTGAATTCAGATAGGGCATCCTATAGAATAAGGCAGTAAGAGCTAATTAATCGTCTGCAGATATGTGACCGGGTATATTCGACTTTGGAATGATGCCAATAAACAGTGTGATACGATCAGCTGGGCACCTCTGTATAAAGCTCCGGCTTACCTCACCACAAGCGTCCGACAAGACATGAACTCCCTAATTTTAAAGTTAGTCTTTCGTGGGAACTATGAGGGTACACTTTCAGCTGACCATTGCCAGACTTAACGACGTGATTCAGCAAGTTGTCACCGATTTAGACAATGCGTTTGGCGGAGTTTACTTCGTCGCTGAATTTGAGCAGAAGTTCGACGGACATAGATTTTGCGAAGTGGAAAGCGACCAAGCTTACCACATGATGCCGATCGACCAGCGGACATGGTTCATTCACTACGAAAGCCCCTATGGAGACCCTTCCTCACTAAAAGCCTTAGGTTCAGGAACTTTTTTCGATGTGGTTGATTCTATCTTGATCCCACCGAAAGATGGAAAATCGACGGCAGACCAGATTAAAACAGTAAAAGGAAACCTCACTGCGCTCAACGCTGCATATGGTAGCGTAGATTCTATGACAGCCGCTTTAAACCAGCTGGCTCGAGCAGACGCCAAGTATGGGGTTCTCCCAATTTGTTGGACTCGTCTCATGCATCCCAAGGGCTCGGGGTACAACGAGATGGCGAGCGCTGTCATTGATAACGTGCTGAAATATAGCGGCACAGGTGTAGGACCGGCCGATCCAGGATATCCCCAGGGCCTTCATTGCACAGGGAAGGGAGTCAACAATTTCCTTAAGCGGGATGATCTTAATCAACAGATTACCAAATTTTGTGCTGATGCTGCTGCGCAGAAGAATCACGACAAAAACAGTGGTTCTATTTCACGTATTTATAATGCAGGCACACGGTATGAAGTTCATCTTGGTATCGATTGGCCACAAGGCCTGGATATCTCTGCAAACATGCAGGCTAATTGCGTCAATAATATGACCATTATCATGGACGGTAAGACCTCCTCCAACTAAATGAAATATATGTACTTAGGTCTAGTGCTGTTTGTCACATCGTCTATGTTTGCAACATGCTAACATAATGATACAGGTTGCGATGGGAACGATCCCAACAACCCCTTAAACTGGAAACGCGGCGGGAAGCTAGGTGCAGGCTGGGTTAATTATGATATCATCCCAACGGTTGACCAGGGCTACACGCCGGGTACTTGCTCGGTTAATCTCCAGGAAGATGAGAGATGGGTGGGGGTTGACCGTCCTGGGTCTGAACGAATATTCACTTACTACATCGAGCGGGCGACGATGAAGGATGGAGCGGGTAAAACCATTGGCACACTTGGCTTCGCGCCTAACGGCGTAGACCCCGCACTTATAAGCGCTGGGGATGGCCACTCGCTCGCCTTTAACTCAAAGTTACCCGACTCACTGATCATCACGCCCGAGGCAGCAGGACATCCCAGAGACTATATACAGTTCGCAATGGGTTCTCAAAGTTGGAGAACGACCACGACCACGGGCAGCGCCAGATGTGATACGGGGGGCTGGTCGTCAGATTATAGTCCTGCAGTGAGTTTTCTCCCCAAAGACCCAAGTTTATTCGGAAGCTAATGGCCTACTTAGAGCCGTGACATGGAGTGCCTTTTTCAGTGTTAAAGACAAGTCTACCTCAATGATGTTTTATTCAACTGGATACGGCGCGAGTGCTCTGAGAGATATCACATCGGCTTGGCATATAAGACAGGTTAGGAGTTCAATACGAGAGTAAACCACTAGGAGTCATTTTTGGGTATTATTCCTCAATTAAAATATTCCCCATTAGATAGGCTGGAAATGGCTTTATGCATACGCCGCCCACATTCTTACGTACCATAGAGTAACCTGCGAAATAGTAACGATGATTTCAATACTTTCTTCGAAATGACCCTTTCCATTATTTACTACCTATATATGTGCTCATCTACTATATATCTTGAATAGATATTCTGGAAACCTGATCTCTACCGTTCTTTCAAGTTCAGTCCCACCCCCCTGCACGTCCTTTAGTAGCCCTTCCATCTTTCCCCGCGCCTCTTTCATGATCTCTATGAAAGGATGTCCACTTTCGGCTGTCTTTTCCATTCCCTGAATTGTCTCATCACATATTTCGATGCTGCTCTTGAGTTTCCCTTCCCGCTCATAACACCGTGCTAGCTCGATCATCGACACTATCCTGTCTGGATGAAAGTTATCACTTCGTGAAGACATGTGTTTTTGGTCCTCGATTACTTTTATCAGCATCCTTTCGGCTTCGTCATAGCGCTCTTGTTGAATTAACATGGTAGCAAGGATTTGCTTCCCAAAAAGAACGCCTATGTGACTGGCGCCAATGCTGTCGTTGCGTTCTGCAATGCGAAGGCAGTCAAGGATCAATCTTCCGGCCTTTTCGGCCTGTCCTAGAGCTCCGAGGACCACGGCCATATGAGCCACTGCCATCAACGTCCAAGGTGCTTCCTTGCCCATCCTCGCCTTTCGTGTTGCAACGACCTCTTCCATGAGTTGTAGTGCGTCGCTTAACAAATCTTGCTGACCAATAAGACAAGACACACGAGCCAGGTCCTCCTTAGCATAGGCTGTGAGTAGGTGTTCGTCCCCAAGAGTTTCTCTCATTCCCTTAAGCGCATTAGTAAACAGCTGGAAAGCCTCGAGTATGTCCTCTTGTCGCCCGAACTTCATCACGGTTTTCTCCAGGCTATTCATTGCTTGCAAAGTATCAACATGTGTTGTACCTAAAAGTCTTGTCAGGCCACCCACAACCTCCGTCTGCAGCTCCTTTGCCGCGCTATACTTTCCCCACACCCACAGCGTGTTGCTAAGCTTGTGTAGTGCCCTCAACGTATCAGGGTTCTCGCGTCCGAGATACTCTTCGCATGTTGCTGCGATCCTTCGCTGAAGGTCGAGCGCCTTGGTGAATTTCCCCTGCTCCCAATACACAGACGCAAGCGCTGTTTGCGCGGCTCTGGTACGGGGATTCGCCGGCCCCAGAGACAAGATAAGAGCTGTCGTCACTTCAGTGAGAAGCGGCTCAGCTTTTAGAAAATTTCCACATTGCATATAGACGAGAGCAAACTTTGCGTACATCCGTACACGATCTACAGTGACAGGAGGGGTCTTCATGAACTGTAGACGCCAGGATTGTTGCGATCTTAAGTCCACCGGGGCACCAATCTGCGCGCGGGATGACTGTACGTGGTCTATATGGGGGAGAAGCCTAGCGTGATGCAGTTCGTCCTCTGCTCCTGTTCCTAGGGGAGGTAGAAGAATGGACGCTGACAGTACTTAGCCGGCGATATCGGCCCACAGAGCTTGGTGTCGAAGCTTCATGCGAGGACGATCCCTCGCCCATCTGTGTACTATCGGGTCTTATGAAGGAAATAGTCTGTTAGTAATCGCCGTTGGTACCAAATATTCTACCAGAATGAGATACACAACAAGTGAACAGAAGTAGAAACACTACGGGAAAGATGCTATGGAGTTCAGACCGGAGAGATGGCGAGAGGTCGACGTGAAGACTAGGACACAGGACTATACGTTCCATCCTTTCATTAGTGGGCCACGGAAGTGCCTAGGAGGTGAGATGGATTATTTCCCTATTATTCACTACTCTAAAACCCCTTAATGCTTGAGCTTGTAGAAGAGGATGCTAACTGTTATTTAGAAAATTATGCGCTGAAACTAACAAAATATACAATCTGTCGTCTACTACAACACTTCCGCGCGATCGAAGTTGATCATCCCAATTCCCTAGATGGATCCAATTGGCAGGAGAGGATCAAGTATCAGGCTGGACTAACAATGTCCCCTGATGATAGCGTTTCTGTGAGACTCACAGGCAGATGAGTAGCTAATAACATGTCAGAGGGTATTGTCCTGGAGTGAATAGAGATCCCTAGGAGTCACGTAGTAGGTAGGAAAAGGGTCAATAGCTGATTTATATACACCAAGTTCACTCTATAGACCCTAGGGTCTATATGTGACTACCTATATCACCAGACATAACCTCGCCATGTATTCTAGCCAAGGACATATTATTATTATCAAACCCACCACTCTACTCTATAATAATGTGAATATAGTTATATTGCTATCGTATGATCCATCTTGACGGTCTGCTTTAAACGCTTCAAGGGAACTTCCGAATATGTCGCTTTTCATCAAAAGTGTCCAGGCTTAGACATAACAGATATAGACAACATTAGTGTCGCGCTGAGAGACCGAAGCTCGAAGGTAACGATTTGTGTTCATCATTAGCTCCTGTAGGCGCATACCTTTATCGCACAAATAATACCAATCAGTGTGCATTCCCTGGCGTGTGTTGTAAATGCCCCAGCATGCTAGTAGCCGGTGATGTTCGGAAAGCCGAGGCGGAGTCACTGACGGGTATCTGTGGGGTAGTTGCCACGTGAGGTTTAGTTTGATGTCCCGATTGATGAGGCTCGGAAATCCGAGATGGGGCTGTTCTGGGGTAGGTCTCGGGCTAGAATTTCCGGATGAGTCAGAAAGTGAAGGGTTACATCCATCTTGCATGGTCTCTCTACGCATATGAGTTCATCTCTGTTAGTTCTTTATTCGATTTGAAGATATTTATATCAATTTATCGTGAGCAGGAGCGGCGCAGTACAGTTCAAGTGACTTATATATATGCGAGATGGGAAGCTCAATCGACAGTCCTTTTACGATGCTGGGCAAGTCGATACTTGAATCGTTTACTTATGTAGCTCTGCTATCCTATCCATGACCGCCGTGCTCTAGTTCTACCTATCTTTCATCGTCTCCTATCATCATAAGCTCTACTCACCTCTCAGTGTCGATAACCGCACGACTCGGCATTATGGCAGCACCGCAACCTTCATATACGAAGGTAACTCACTCGGCAACCTATGCTGCAATTAACCCAAGACAGCCAGGTCTCTCGACAGCTGGGAAGGTCGTGGTAATAACCGGCGCATCAGGTGGCATTGGCCGGGGAACTTCATCGTCTTTCGCGGCATCAGGACCGCGCGCACTCATCCTCCTGGGCCGCCGCTCTGATGCCCTCAATGAAACCGCATCGTCCGTCAGGACGGTATTTAAAGAAGTGGCGATCCAGACCCATCAAGTTGATCTGTGCGACACGTCAGGTCTGCGCGGCGTGATGGACAGCGTCGCTGCCGAGTTCGGTGGTATCGACATCCTCGTTCATTGCGCCGGGGTGCTGGCCCCCGTTGTTCCTTTACTAAATGCGGATCCGGCTACCTTCCTCGATGGCTACAAGACGACTGTCGTTGGAACGCTAAATGTTGCGCAAGCTATGACGCTTGCCAACAAGGACTCGAGGGAAATCACTTTCGTCAATCTCACCACGGCGGGGATATTGTTTCCCCCTTTCAATGGGATGGGCGCGTACGTCAGTAGCAAGATGGCAGCCGTCAAGTTGCTACAGGCCTTCGCAGGAGAAAACCCCCACGTACGTCTTCACCACGTGCATCCCGGCTTCCTCGATACTGCGATGTCCACCCAGCTGAGCAAGACGACGAAACTGCCCTTTAGCTTTGACGATAGTGAGTAATCTGACCCCCCCCTATTAAGACACCCCATAGGCGCACAACACTAACGCATCGACCTTTTCTCCCTGTAGTGTCTCTGCCCGCCGATTTTCTAGTATGGATTGCCTCACCCGAAGCAAAGTTCCTTCAAGGCAAGCTCGTATTTGCCGCTTGGGATGTAGAGGAGCTTAAGAGTCGACAGAAAGAGATCGTCGGCGGGCCTCCGGGAACCGGGGAGCTCTGGCTGGGGTTCCAGGGATTTCCACGGTACATTGGAGATCAGCTCTTGCCTGGAGCCTAGGAGTTTATACGGTAGAAAGACTGGTTGCTATTTTTGCATGCGATGCGTCTATGAACGCTTGCACGTGTACGCGTAGTTATAAGGCTCAACAGAACAGGACAAACAACTTACTTTCATGAGATATCTTGATGTTTTTATTGATCCCTTTATAAATAAACTCATTTTATACAAAACCGAGTGAGAATTTGAAAGAGTAGAAGTCTCTTATGTTCTCAAGTAACCGAGTTCACCCTAAAGGAAATTATTTGTCGATGAGCTGTTAGCAATCTTAAATCTTTAAAGTCGCCCTAGAAGTCCGGACTTGCTGGACCATGCACCGGGTTTTCATGAGCGAAATAATGAGGGTGTTTTTAAGAAGAATGCGAGTATACAATAGAAACCTAACAATACAGAAGAGGTGAAACCCCACCCGGTCTCCGTCCCCTTCCCATCCCTCCCGCTTCGATCTCGGTAGTAGTCGTAGGTGGGGACGAGGAGCCGGCCGTCCAGCCGGCCGTTTGCTAACTGCGCAGTAAGTCCGAAAACTAACCTAATCCGCCTCTCCATAATCCCGTTTAACTTTTGGTTTTATTGAACTCTTTTTGTTTCTTTATTCTCTCTTTAATCTTGCCCTTTTCTACGTTATTGCTTTGTAATGCAGAAAAACTCCGGCCCAAAAAAAAAATATTAATAATTAGGACACTATAACTCCGTTCGGGTTTTAACAACACCAGCTTTCCCCACATTCGTAATTACGGGATAACGGGCAGGCGGCCTGATTGCCTTCCCGGGACCACAATAAGCAGAGTGCATAAACCTTATGCAAATATAATGACCGCAGCTGGGCGCTTACAAACCATTGAAAGAAGGGAAGAGGACGTGGTATAGTAGGGACGCCATGGAATATAATCTACAGCATACAATAGGGCACACACAAGGCTAGCCGAGAATTGCCCAGTAGTAGCTTGTAACTAAATAACACAAAACTGAAAATGCAAGGTAGTATAGTGATAAGGGGGTTTGGCGGAGAGATTCCGAGCCGTCTACGGGTCGCATGTGCAGCCGAGTTTGGTGTTGTAGAGGAGAAGTTGTGCGGAAAGATTTCGAGCCGTATACGGGTCGTATATGCAGCCGAGTATGGAAGAAGTTGTGGGTGGGTCTTCTGGTCCTAGTAGAACCAACAATTATATAATAGTCGGCAGCTGTTGGTTATGCATTCTTAAACTTTTCCGTTAGGCTGTTAGTCTTCGCATATAATATAAATCACTCCAATCTTGTAACGTCCAAGCAACATGGCCCCACCGAAAACTCTCACTCGCCAACTCGGCAAGGAGGGCCCCAAGATCCCTGCCACTGGATTCGGCCTTAGTATGTACACACTGGAGTCATTTCTTCCCCTTTCTAGTAACCTGAGGACTCCCAACATGTCTCGGGAGCATGCATCAAGGGCATAATATTCACCCAAAAGAGTAATTACTGACTGCAGCGAGCATAGTGGGATTCAGCGTTGGCTACGGCGCAGCTGAGTAAGTGTAGTTGCTCCTATCTGCATATCACGGCCGCTGGTTTAACGTTTTCGATATCAGAGACGATGAAGAGCGCTTCAAGCTCCTTGATCGGGCTTGGGAACTTGGTTGTACAAATTGGGATACGGCCGACGTGTACGGCGACAGCGAAGATACAATCGGGAAGTGGTTTAAGCTTCACCCTGAGCGCCGCGCGGACATTTTCCTCGCTACCAAATTTGCCCTCAGTTTCGATGCGGCCGGTGGCATTAAGATTGACTCGTCGCCCGAATATTGCCGACAGTGTATTGAGAAGAGCTTGAAGCGACTAGGGGTTGATTATATCGATCTGTACTACATGCACCGCGCCGACCCCAAGGTTCCAATCGAAAATACTATGAACGCCCTCAAAGAGCTGGTAAAGTAGGTCTTAAATCATTATTTTGATCGTTTAACACCAGCGTCTAAATATTCCGTAGTGAAGGAAAAATCAAGTACATCGGTCTATCAGAGGTCTCCTCTGCGACTCTCCGTCGGGCTCACGCCGTTCATCCAATTCACGCCGTGCAACTTGAGTATAACCCGTGGACGCTCGACATTGAGGGCCCATCTGGCACACATATACTCGATACCTGTAAGGAGCTAGGCGTGTCGATTTTCGCCTATTCACCACTTGGTCGTGGCATAATGACAGGGCGTTTCCGTTCCGCCAAGGACTTCGGTGCCGATGATGTAAGATCCACGCTACCCCGCTATCAAGGGGAGAATTTCCAGAAGAACCTGAAGCTGGTGGACCAGTTCGCGGAGGTCGCGAGACGCAAGGGCTGCACAAGTGGTCAACTAGTTCTCGCGTGGCTGTTGGCGCAAGGAGACAATATCTTTGTTATTCCTGGCACGAAGAAGACAGGATATCTAGAGGAGAACTTTGCCGCATCGGAGGTGACCCTTACAGAGGAGGAGGAGAAGCTCCTGAGGAAACTGGTGTCGGAGGCCGGGGTAGATGGGGATCGTGGCGCCATGTTTGGTCCTTTTGCTGACACTGCGCCGCTGACAGCATGAAACTTGGAACTATGAAACTCAAGGCATAGTATTAATGTGCAGGACACATGTGTGTGAGGTAACCATAGTCTCAATTCTACACAAATAAACGCGAAGCTTAGTGTAGGTTGCTCTCGCTATGTTGTTACGGCTTAAAAGGGGGATCAAGTTTTTCCAAGTTCTATCATATACCTTTTATCCCCATCAATTAAGTTTAGTCCGGTCTATTGCTGTGAAATGGTATTTGTAATATGCTAAGTTTAACTGGAGTCAGAATAAGAAGCACGGGTGAAAGGAGACGCTATATTGTAGGCGTTAAGTAGCAAGTTCTATAATCTTATACTCATATCAGTGCAGAATTGCCCCCGGGAGAATATTTTTACTAATATGTCCCTGAAAGTCAATGTGATATTCCAAGGTCTATACTATGACGATATTTCCCTCCTTCTTGCAAAGTCCCAGTATCTGTCCTACTTCTTTCGCTTCACTGCCCTGCGGAATGTGCATTATCCCAATTCTTTCAAACTTGCAGCTCTCGGCTGGCATTGGTTTGAGGATAAGGAAAACGTCTTCGCTAGGCCACATACAGCCCCAGAATAATAAAAATACCTCGGTAATAGCACCAGCTTCTTGTCGAGCCATTACGTAGTCCGTTTGAAATCTAAAGCTGAGCCCTTCCCCGTCACCGTCTGCTTTCAAAGAGTAAATCGGCGGCACTGACTGGGTACCAGGGTCTATGAGTTCTGCCCGCATCTTCAGCCCTCGCCCCTCGAGTCGTATAAATCCCATAATAGGGCTGGTACTGGGGGTGGGAATGGCTCCTTCTGCACTCAAGCAACTCACTTCCGTAATCTTGACATCGATGTTTGAGCACCTTGAAGAGAAATCCATGCGATTTGAATACCTCACCGTCCCGAAAACGGAAATCCACGACCAGCTAGGAGCGAGGTAAACGTCAGGGCGTTTGTGCGTTTCGATGATCTTCCAACATAGCTGGTGGGCAAGGCTGCGCTCCCAAAGTCCGGCGAGGTATTTACCCCCTTTTCCAGATTGGACACCTAGCTCGGCGACGCCAGCCAGCGCAATTAAACGATCGCTGCTATATGTGAACTTCAGACCAGAGTACCTCTCACTGATACGCATCCACTGGTACGGGAGCGGGTTTCCGCCGGGCTTCAAGCCTCCGTGGAACTCCCGTTTGAAATTCGCTATTACCACTAGGCCGCCACATTGACAATCGGCCACGGCCTGGCATTCCCATTTTATCTCGTCTCCGTCGTAGTGCACTATTCGTGGTGATAGAATGCGTTCTTGCAAGACCCAGCCGCGCTCCATGAGAGGACAATCGGGGGGATAGTAGACGTAGTTGCTGCCGAAGTGTCTATGAGTTAGGTGGGGTTGGGGTCGGATCTGTATCTTGGGATCTCGAGGTATTATTTGAGCAGGATAGTCCGCGCCTAGGCGACTCGACTTGAACAGGCCTATGTGCGAGTCGATGGCGTGAGTGGCAGCAATGTTCAAATACGAGTTCCCATATACAGCCTTCATTGTTCCAGCCTCCCTCTCCCAATCATCTGCATCGTCTTGGATGATACAAAGGCTATCAATCCATATGTATTCGATGCCGAGGAGCCGTGTTAGCTCTATAGATTCTTGATATAACTTTGGAATTGATTCCCAAGGAATACTATTAGTCATGAGGGCCATGTTGAGCCTAGTTAATTTGAATGTCTCGCTGGTGCCCCATCTATGGCTAAGGGTTGTATATCGGCCCGGTCTGCCCTGAGCTTCGTAAACCCGAACATGGTTATCCTATTTAAAATCGATTAGTTTAACATACTCCACACACCGGCGAATTCGCAACTCTGATTTTACCGTGACATCGACAACACGTGTCGGGAGAACTGGGTCATCACTTGAGCAGCAATTGTGATTCTCGTTGCAGAATTTAATCCAGTTCCGCAAATGTTCCATAGTTCGTGGTGAGTCCGTTCGCTCTCCAGGTTGATAGTCAAGCGCCGGAAAAGCTCCACAGCGCTCATTTTGCCGGTCTGTCACGAGTTGAGTTCAATGACGATAATGCATATCTCTACCCAGGCAGTTTTGTAGTTCTTACTAGAGTTCTCGCGCCAGAAGTTGAAGTGTCTCCAATCATTAGAAACTTCAGATCCGCGCGTTCGCAATATTCGCCGGTCTGGTCCGTGGTCGGAGAGCATAAGTTCTATTAGTATCTCTTCTTCGTCCTCCCGCATCTTACTAATCACTCCAGCGCGCTGAGCTCGGAGGGCAGGCTCGATAGATTGCTGCCATATCTTTCTAATTTCTGGGATATCAAAAGCACTTGTAATGATAGCACAGGTTGGGCAGCCTTGCTCGCCGCTCCTCCGAAAAGTTTTGAGAGAAATAGACGTCACATTTTCGGAATCGAACTTTGCTTGTGAGCATGTTGAAGGATCACAGTCTCTATGCCAGGGTCGACAGTGGCATGGATCTAGTGACTTATGATGCCATGTGAACATGACGAGTTTGGTTGTAGTTATTATTAAGAGACAACTTGGGAGACGGACAATGGCAACACCAAGAGTGGGTAGAAACAAGCCAGCGCGGGTCTCTTTAAAGGAAATCGGGCGCTAAGGACACGGAATAACCCAGGCAGTATACCTGATACATGCAAAGCTGATGGGGCTGATTTCACATGGTAATAGCAGGGGTGCTAATGAGCCCTACATGTAGGGATGACATTCTACATTCCCGCTCCACGAAGCATTCTCACGAAAGAGAATGTCTTCGAGGGGTGCTTATTTAAAATAATACTCGGAGATGACAACCCCACGGCCCGACGAAATTGCACCACCATTCTAGAAATTATGATGATTACGATCTAGTAGGAGAAGTTCTATTTGAACCATTCTAGCAATATCTATAGGCGGCATAAGCACAGACAGCTGGCGCTCAGATCTGCTGTTCTTATACCTACAGAATAAGCTGCGGGGTCAACGATGTACTTATAGGTTGATAATCCCGGTAAGGAGGCTACACCCCGGTGAAGGAAAGGGATTTCGGTAACGAAACAAGTATTTACCAAATACCATGATCTAAAATGTACTGCTATACTTAGCTATTAATTCCTTAACAAAATATTTATCAATGCCGTAACCCAGGGTTACCTTCATCCCTATTCGTCTCATATTTATACGACTAATGAGCTTTACCCCTTAGGCTCTTCAACCTATTTATTCTTATATTATCTGTTTTCCTTGCCTTTCGTATAGACACTTAGTTACACAAATTGGATCCAATGCAATAAAGACACGCTATGCCTTCACAATCATAGCTACCTACCTACCTAATATCGAAAACTTCCTTACAAAAAACCCCCTGCCGGTACAAGCCCTAGCGTGGCGCTATTATACATACAGGATTATCATCCTGCCGACCGGTATGCGAGAATAATTGGCGAACCCTTGTTACCAGCGATTTAGTGAAGGAAAATTGGACTTAGCGAACGAGTTCCGCCGTCTTAGTAACGATGGGCATCAAAGTATTGTTTTGAGAATACTGGTCGCTACCACTAAGAATGCCAATCGGATAGATTATGCGCTTCGGCATGGGTGAAAGACACAAGATACGCACTACTAGATGTAGTGCATCTACAAGGTGACTAGCAATAAGAAGTACCTACGGTAAGCTATGTTATATTGTAACTAGTAAGTCGTAGAAATTGCCTAACTCGGACCATAGACCTCAAGACTCAAAGAGAGTCAGCTGGGAAAAATACCAAAGTGAGCTTTTGCCTTGTGCTGTAGCGATACTTGATCAACAACGAGCGACGCCTGCGCGGGGTAGGAGGGTTCCCTGCCACGATGTAACTCCACGGCGGTGTCGGTTGTCTCCGCTTATGCAGGACTACAAGGATTAGTTCATCTGGGCTATCTTATAAGGCAACTGGGAAAACATTTTCGTAGGCGGGGTTAACATAAGTGTTCGCTTATCTGTTAAGGCAATAATTCCCCAAAAACGCCGTTAGATGGTGCTCTTCGGCGGGAGTGCATCCAGAATGGTACGTCGACTAGCTCGGGAGATACTACGTGTGAGGTGGCCATTTTCAGCCTTGGGACTTATGCATTAATCATGGCTATGCTTCTCATTATGATCTTACAGCGCTTTGATATGAAGATATATTGATATAGAAGATGAATAGATGTGATAGGGTGCGACGTAGCTGATGACTGTGATTCGCTTCCCAAGTTTTAGTGTATGGTGGCTTCCCGGCCAGTCGAACTGTAAGTCGTGTGGGTTAGAGTATAAATGAGAAGGGGGACAGGTCAAAAGCAGAGATACTAAGTCATAGCATGCCACATATGGTGCTATCACAGTTATTCTTGATGATTTGAAGCAGAGGGAGTGTAAAAAAGGGGTAGGGAAAAAGGGGTAGGGAAAAAGGGGTATGGAAAAGGGGTATGGAAAAGGGGGTGGGGAAAAGGGGGTGTTAGTCTAGTACTATGAGGCGACTTCATTCCTAGCCACTAAGTTAACGGATTCCAAGATGTAGTTATGTTATAGGCATAGACCAGTAATTGGACAAAATATAAGAACTAGAAAAAGGAAGCCTAAAAAAAGTATATCCTATACATACTACCGTTTCGACCTCCATAAGTACGGAAGACAAGGGCTATGGCAACTCGACCCTAGAACATGTGTAGTCTCTTTGCTGAATGAAACATCGATGGCATCAAATCCCTATTGTCATCAAGACTCTGTAGAGCGGCCTGGATGTGCACAGGGAACATCTTCAGAACGTCCGCATTAAGGCTCTTCTCTAGCCGGCTCGCCCACCTCTCATAGAAAGTTTGAGCCATACCTGCACTAACCATGGTCACAGCTAGTCCACCGAGGTCCTTTAACACATTGGAAATTGTGTCAGCACCAGTGTCCGAGTCAGAATCGCCGTCCTCCTCCGTATTCTTATCACCAGGACTGTTGGACGCGAAACCTTGATTGGCTTTTTCTGTGATTTTGGTGGCTAAGTCTCGTTCGATATCGGTCTTTCAATATTAATAAGACATCAGCAAAGGGCTCCTAAGTACGCTACGATTCTTGCTAATTGTTTATGTCTAATCGATATGGAATCACTTGATGGCGTGTCTAGGAATCTATAGTAGATACGTACTATCGAAGTGTCAGCTGAAACTCAGAACGGAACATCCCGTAGAAGCAGACAGGATAGAAATGAACATCATTTTAAATGAAATACAATATGAGATTTTCCATCTTGTACTCACCCTTCATATTAGCCCATTCTTTGCTCTCTACAAGCTTTTGGATCAAGCTGCAAAGACGATACTTCTTGAGCATCATATAGTTTTCCCAATACTTCATTAAGCCGAGCTCGGGCGAAGCATTTCGGAAGTTGATCTCGTCGGTAGCGATGCGGTGGCCGTAGTAGTCGCCTCCAGTGCTGCCCATTTCAAGGTGACATAGGAACCACTTGGCTCCCGGTATACCTGAGAAACGAGCAAGAACCCATTCGCCAGCTACAAGTGATAGAGCTGGTTGTTGAACGAATTTAATCATTCGACTCACTTTTTTGCCCTCCTGCTTTACCTCTTCGGACATTAGATCGTCTTCTTCGTTGCTCTTACCTTCTTGATTATTTCCCTTCTCCATCATTGCTAGCCTGCTCTTCAGTCTGCTCGTGCCGTGACGCTTGAGTTCTGGTTTAGTAGGATTACCGGCATCCGCATTTGCCTTCGTGGCCTTGTCTTGATCAATTTCGCTCGTCTCATCATCTCCATCTTCGTCGTCATGACTGGTTCCCTGCTGTTTCAGAACCTTTGCTTCTACAGCCTGCACAACGTCTAATTCCCTTTCAAGAATGTTTTTCGGGCAGGAGAAACTGACAAACACCATTGCAAAGCCCGTGGAAATGCTACACCAGCCAGTTATCTGCTGAGTTGGGCTGATAGCGTTTTTCACTTGACGGCGAAGCTTTGCGGATTGGGGCAGTGTGACGATGACCCTCTGAATATCAAATAGACCTTCGATCCCAGAACTCTTGACCAGAATTGGGTTTGGCGAAATCATAGTGTCAACATCGTCTGGTACCATTGTGGGCCTATTAAACTTGCGCTCAGGGATATCAGCAAGAACATTGCTCAGCTCATCTGGTAACTTCGATGGTTGTTCCAATGTAGCCGGGTCACCGCTTGAGGAATCAGCTTTCTCGATACTCCGAATGTATGAAAGGACTTGTGAATTCACAACTTTCATTCTCTCCTGCTCCAACCTCTTCGTCTCATCCATGACGTTTTCGGGAGCGGTGGGTGGCGGCGATTTAGGGCTAGCTGAGGCAGCTGGTACATTGTCTGCCCTGGGTGATTCAGCAGAGGATGAATTCCCCGAATCCTTTCTCCCTAATCCCTTTAATGATGGAGCCTTAAATCTGCCAATGCTCCGATTGGATAGGGCAGATGATGTCGTTGCTTCTGATCCTGTCTTTTTCAAGCCAAAAGTAGGTGCCTTGAAAGATGGCACATCTTTTTGTAAAGAAGGAATCTTAACCTGGGATGAAAGCGAACTCAATGAAGAAGAAAGCGCATCAAGTGCCACTGGATATGAAGTATCTCCAGCTCCGATTGGTGTCACTCCGAGTACCTTTTCAGCACTTGACATGACTGCGTCCTGAAACTTGGTTTCAATATACTTGAGTATCTTGCTCACATTTTGGATATGTGGCTTCAAATACTTGAATTCACGCCTTTTCATGACTCTAAGTATCTCTCTAATCCACTACAATTTCGTAATTAGAAACCGAGCCCATGAGGATGTTGAAGCGATGACGCAGTAAGATAGATGGAAACAACTCACAAGTAACCGATTGTCCTTTAGTTTTCGGCCTTTGATGAAGTCAAGAATACCTATAAGCATGCCTTGGATTTGCTCTTCGGCGCCGTTAGAAGCCCAGGTCTAAAATCCACTTGAGACAAATACGTACCGAAATCATTCAAGCGCTCATATCGTTCAATCTGTAGAAGCGAGGCTAGTCTTTTCTCCATCTCCTTTTTGTGGGTTTCTTCATGGCTGGGTGCGTATGCTTCTGGTAGCGACGGGTATAGGCTTCTGCCACGCAGGGGGCTTCCGTATTGCTTTCCTGACCAATTGAAGACGGATACGTCATTTGACGTGATGACGACCTCATCTAGGAGACGCGAGAGCGCCTTGGTAAGGCCCTCGGCCTTGAAAGTGGGAAAACGGACACCGAGCATACCCATGAGGCCGTAAGCACGATCAATTTCCTCAGTTGCATCTCTTGGACACATGAGAGCCATTGACTGTGAGGTTGAGAAGTTGCTTCTGGAGAGACCCCGCTGCCACAGCCCGAGGTTTTGGACCTTACCAAAGTCTGCGATAAAGTTTCGGTCGTCCATGATAGGTTTCTCTATCAGTGTCACGATACACTTCAGGAGAATTCCGATTACATGCCTTATTGTTGTAGGGTCTGAAGGTTGGTATACTTCAGCCGAGACCTTCGCCTTGGATTCGATAACTTCCAAAATCTTAGCAACTAAGTTGGTACAGGCATTTCCCAAACTCGAGGCGGTGATATTAACGGCCTGGGTTACCCACGCCCTTGCCGTGTAGCGGTCGACGTCACCGCGAATGCGAAAGTCCATCGCATCAAGCACTGCGATTAGCCTTTGTGCTTTACCAACAGGAGTCTCTACAGGCTCGAGATATGGCAGCTGGTTTTATTATCAAGTTAGCGAAATTAGCTACTTCAATCTGAAAGGGGTTTTGGAATGAAAAAAGGGCTATAAAAGGCTCATGCCTACTTTGATAGTTGCTTGATCCAACGCACGCGCTAGCTCTGCTATATTTTCTTCATCGTCGAGCAGAGATTTGAATGGATTCCCCGTATCCAAGTCATTGTAGAGAGATATAAAGGGGCACAGATAGTACCAATAACCTAACCTCTCAACAGGCCGGCTTAATAGCGTCCAGGACGAGCTGACGAAGAAAGTCGTCTTACTCATAACCAACTCCTGAAGTGTCCAAGCTCTTGTCGACCACTGAGGCTTGTATTTATGAATCTGTTCATATGTCGAAATGTTGGGTCTTGGTGTGACCTCGGTTAAGTTGAACATAGCCCAGTCTTTCAGCCATTCATGAGCCTTGGGACTGAAAATTTGCCAGTCGTCCAGCCATTCCTGAGCAAAATCCTTAGGGCTATCAAGGTGAACCAAGCAAAACTCAGCGTTCTTGTACCAGTCGCCCATGGCGGATATGCTCCGGACATATTCGCCATCATCGGCTTTGTCGATACAGCATGTATCAATCCATACGTATCGCTTCTGCGTTTTAGGAAAGCAATTACTATCGAACACCTCCTTGCACCGCTCGATCGATTGCTCAATCTTGATCATTGACCTACACATGGTCACGGAATTGACAAGCTTGTCTAGCGCATTGCGAATATGCCCATATCGATTGAAAAACTTAATGTTGCTTGCTTGACTCAATTTTGCGGCTCTGCGTTCTTCGAGGATCTTTAAGGCCTTCTCTACGGCAGTGTCTGAGTGTCGTGGCCCCTCATCGTTGATATCATCGTCAACAACGGCCTTTATGCTGCCTTTGTCAAGGCCAATATCTCCAAGCAAGTCGGTAAGGACGCCTGCTTCCATCTTCTGGTATTGCTGAGCCGCTAAGGCATCGGCATGGGCCCTTTTGGCTTTCTCTTCCCCTTCCTGGCCATTAGGTCCACTTTCCGCTTCACGCACGTCTTTAAGACGTCGAAGCAGCTCTCCGATAATAGTATCATCGTTGATCCCTTCAAGTTGGGATAAGGCGTCAGATTCATGAACCAGTTTCTTCACCTCTTCTTCTTGTTCGACGAGGTCGGACCAACAACGTCGCTTTGTAGCATCGACATCACTTAGTCGGGTAACATTGACGACCGTCCCTGCCTCAACCGTTTTCTTGAGACTCGTCAACTTTGCCGCGGAGAAATCCTTGAAAGTGACTTCTGGGAACTTCCAGCTATGTGACAAGATGCAGTACTGCCCCAGTGTGCCGATTTCTGGTCGTGTAACAAGTTCTTTGGTGTCAAGATCAATCATACGGTAAGGGTAGCGGTTTTGTAAGCCACCAGGGTCAGCAATGGCCGACGAGTATGAAGGTGCCAGCAGGTCAACGCTGTCGAACTCCGTGGAGGCAGCGACCGCTGATTCATCTTCCTCTGAATCACTCTCAAAGGTGGGCTTAAATTCCGGCACAAATAAGGAGTTTAAAATCGTCCGGATTTTCTCTGGATTTTGGCTTATGGCAACCTCGAATGCGGCCCTCGACCTAGTGATCATATCGTCTTTTCGCGCCTTAACGTAATCCATCGTTGCGCATTTATAGAGATGGAAAAAGCTTTCAACTGTTACTGTTCATGGAAGCTAGTGTCTCGAGGCCAAAATGTGGATAAGGAGGTTTTATTTACTCGTAGCAAACATCGATTCAATGCGTCCCGAGTACGGCTCTGTCGGATCGTATCTGAGCTAACTATTTAGGTAATAGGAGCAAAGCAGATGCCAGCTGAACACATGCAGATAGAGGCCAAAGTGGCCAATCGAAGTTACAAATTTCCATTTTCAATATAGCGCCATGATCGTCAGCCATGGGCTGCCCAGCTACTGCCAGATTACCTAGTAGACAGACGATGCACATTCAGCTCGTATCATCACGAATAGGTAGGCTTTCTGCAAATGCCGGCATCTGCTCCAACGTTGTATGGGCAATTCAGGTGGGCGGCGGTGAGATGCATGAACTCTCAAAAGGAAAAGAAAAAAGAATTAGGAAGGGTATGGTACACAGAATGGATGGCTGTTATCATGGGCTCTCTTACTTTCCTTGCGCGAGCCCATGCATGTCAGAATATTGAATGCTCAAAATGGACATTCAGCTCTAAGCCGTGCAGATTGGACCCTTGCAAGTCCTGCTACAGAGGTCCCCCTCTTCGAATTTCTAACGGCCATCTCCAACAATTGGTTTGAAGAGTGATCGACTCTACGACACAGCGCAGACAGAAATATCTTGTTGTGGCATTCTTCTGATGAAATTCTTCTTCCAGATTCGACAGCTCAAAGTCAGAGAGCGTCTCGTAAATGATCACAGAGCACTATGGCATCATACCATCGCGTATTGAGGGTATTTGATAGATCTATACAAGACAAGTCGTTGGAGTGCGATTGGTATGTGTTTGACTTTAGCTGTCCCCCTCTCCCCTTTCAACCTCGCTGCCGTCGGGCTCAACTCATTTGTCACATTTGTTTTCCCTTCAAAGCACTGAAATATCAGTAGTGATATTCACCCGTGGGAGATCTTGATCAATGGAGAACGCTGGGAAGGCAAGATTCGCCTAATAGGCTTTGTTGACGTCTTCTTCCTCATGTGCTATTCAGCAGAAGCTCGGTTTGAGAAAGGCATCATTGTGTATAGTAAGTCCGTTTCTATATATGAGTAATCGTCTTTATCTCCTGTAGTCTTATGTTACGTTGGCTATATCTGTTGAGAGAAGAAATGCTGAACATAGTCTCAGAGAACGATGACGCTATCCGGGATACTCTAGACCGAGCGAAGGTTGACCCAAATACTATTGGTCTAAAAGTCGTGAACGAGAATGAGAGGGAGAGCAACCCAAACGGTAATGACCCAGATTTCTTTTGATTATGAATCTTATTAACATCATCATCACATAGTGCCTAAGAGATACTTCAGCTTTACAAGTGACATGATAAATTACACAATCGAAAGTCTTGGGCACAAGGTTGGGCTGGGATCAAAGTATCCGAAGTCATCTCTCATCACCTATAAGATTACCATGCTTAAGAGCAAGAACCCTGCAATGAAAAGTGAGTGAGCCGCCTTCATTAGGACTCTTAATCGTGCATTACACATTCACTACCAATCCAATAACTCGTGATGCTTACCTATCGTCGCAGAGCGCGTCCGCCGGGGTATCGCCCAACACTCTCTTTTGGATCTTATGTATGACGCATTTCGCCTTGGAGTTGTCTCTCACGCTGAGATGACAGCACAACTCTTCGGAACATTGTATGCCGGGAATGCAATGGATGATACTATGCGTAAATACGCTGAATTACTAGCAGCATCGGGTCAGCCAGGAGCTGTTGCATTGTCAAACGAGGGAGCGTAACCGAACCACATCTACATATGTGTTTGACAGCGCGGTAGCAAGCAAGGGGTACTAATGTCTTATTTCTTCTATTTCTTTGGCAGAATTATTTCAGAGAGTATAATGATCACTCCGGAACTTTATATACTATTCCAACCAACCTTTTCATATAACGCGCAAAGAGGGACTTTAAGACTGTGAGCTGTAGCGTATGTAAACAATATAAGTCATGCTTTCCATTTTTATTATAGCACAACGCATATCTGACAATACGTGTTATCTAACGATATCTCCTAGAGTTATACACACTTCCAGCTCGCCGCGTCGCTCACGTTCCCGTTTCCCCTATATTCCAGCTCTTTTGGGAATTTACAAATATTTCTCGACTGCCCATTTCCAGAAAACAAGATCGTCTCGGGCGCTTTACCATTCTCAACCCATTCGACGAGAGGCGCAAGATTGTCCGTTGGAAATTGAGGTCCTGGACCATTCCCACAGTGGCCCAGACCAGGCGCCAGGAAGACGCGGTAGAACTCGTCCGTCTTGTCCTCTCCGCCAGCCAGGTCGACGACCCGTTGCCAGTAATCCAGAGTAGCCAAAGGAGAAATTAGCTCGTCCGCCAAGCCATGCCACGTCAATATCTTGCCACCACGTGCACGGTATGCCGAGAGGTCGGGGTTATTAGTACCCCAGAGATCACCAAATCCAGACACTGACTGATGGAACAAATCCACAAGCTCATCCTGTTTTATGTCGCTAACGTCGAGACCCGGACTCCGTAGCAAAAAGTCCGAGATCCATTGTCTTGAGATACCAAAGCCTGGTTGTATTGCCTGGGATTGATAATTCGTTCCTGCTGGCAGTCCGTACCACAAGAAATTGCCGTTTTCGTCTTTGAAACCATCCCGAACTTTATTCCACACGCTTGCGTCCCGCTGGGTAATAGTTGTGGCAGTGTTGCCATCGCATTGCACTTCCATGCCCACCACACTCATCGCATCGAATTTGCACTTAACCGGATTGCTGAGCAGCCCATCGGCAGCACCATCCTGCAGGTCGCAGGCAGTGATGCTCGCGTTTCCTATAGCACCTAGCTTGCATAGGGGGACAGGCTCGTCACCTTGATTCTGCACCGCAAGGGGCCAGTAATCCCCCACGAGAAGTCTGTCCCAGTTGATCGCTGGGGCACCCGCGAAGATGCCGTCGTAGTCTTCTGGATAGCGCTGAGCCTCGCTCACTATTATCACTGGAGTCAGTAATTACTCTTTTGGGTGAATATTATACCCCTGATGCATGCTCCCGAGACATGTTGGGAGTCATCAGGCTACTAGAAAGGGGAAAAATGACTCCAGTGTGCACATACTGCCCTGGCGTCCGCCACCACTACATCCGAACCAATAGCTATACTCCGGTTTCTTGCCGTAAAAGTTTTCGGATAACTCCTTGCCAATGATCGTCATTTCGTGGATAGACAGGTGCACTACGACATGCCAAGTCAGCCCTTTTTTTTATTGCCCTTGAGTGTCAGCTTTTGTCAAGACGCACCAAAATTCTCGACGAGCTGAGTCGAGTTATACCAGACGTCCGTGTCGCCGGCCAGGTTCACTCCAGCGTCTGTCGCCCCAGCCGAGTATCCGCTCGTCACGGCCGGCACAAGTTCGAGGTCGAACGCACCTGCCAGGAACTACAAGCCACAAGTCTCATTAGGGTCTCGTTACAAAGGTAATGAAGCATTATCAAGTGGACTTACACCGCCGCCTCCAGTGCCCTGCCACCGACCATTCCACCCCTCGAGCGGAAGGTAGATGGAAAACCGGACGGCGTCACCCGCATCGCCATGCGTTAGGAAGACCTCAACGTCGCAGATATTCACACTGCCGGCTACACCATTGTACGTGGTGCCATGGTATGTGACGTTGTAGCGCTCCGTCGCCGTGACGTTTATAAGCGATGTACCATCTGGAGGCGTCACCGTCAATGACGAGCAGGGTGTTATAGGGGGGATGGAGGAGCCTAGACATGATTGAACTAGGCTCCCGAGGGCTAGGCAAATGCTGAGCGGAGGATGCATTATACTAAGGGAAAACGGTCACAGACAACCGTACGAAAGCTAGAACTCCGAACCAGAGTGCTTCTCAATGACCGGGTAGTAGGTACTGCGCGGCCTTTGTCTCTTTATAAACACCCGCTCGCAGGCATTATTACTAATGCCGGGATATATGACTACTCTGCGCTAGATTTTCGTACTGTAGTTGTTTTTCAACGGCCCCGGTATAACGGAAGAAACTAGGCTCAGAAAAGTCATTGCTTGTCTTCCCGCATTCAATAGCCCCAGTCGCGTCTTAATACGAGAAATACATCCTAAGGTCGTCATAATGACGGTGTGTTGGAGTAGTGTTATTGTTATACGTGTATTCCCAAAGTCGTCAATTATCTGGTAAGCAGGGGCTTCGGACCGTACGGAATCTAAGGAGAGCGAGCCCATATGAGGTGCTGGTGTAAATCATATACTTGATTTGGTAGCAAATGGGTCTAGAATTTAGACTAACTTTTGAGATCCTGGAGATGTATTATTGCTATCTAGAATATAATGTTTGATCACATGTCATTAACCATTATTGTGTTAGGGAACGTGAAAATAGTGATCTATAGCAAACACTAGGGCGCATGTATTAGTTAATATATTATATACTTTAAAAAGACGTAAATCCTTCTACTTAGCTCGTAAATAAGGCTATATAGCTTTTAATGTTTATAATACAACTGAGATTTCGAGCCGTATACAAATCGTATATGCTACTAAGTGTAGTGTTGTAGAAAAGAGGTTGTGTGGTGGGAACTGAGATACGATAAAGAATGCCAACAAAGGCGCACTCATCCGCGCGCATCTTGAAACAGTGGTATGCCACGCACTCGACTTGGCCATATCCCACTCACCAAGATAAGGAATTCCTAAGTGCATGTACTGGATTAAGTACCAGTCAAGTCTCCCAATGGTTTATCAACGCCCGGCGTCGCGGCGGCTACGATGCCTCGGAGAACAGCCTGGACAGGGGCCGACTCGCACCTGGAGAATGTCGTTCGATGCCAAATGCCGCCATGTTGTTGTCTACGCCGCCTCCCGTGGCCACCCAGGCCGTCTCTAATGAATGGGCGGCTATGCCGCCTCTAGATCGCTGGCGCCACTCGCCACCAGAAGATGAGCCTGCTCCTCTTGAAGCAATCAGGTCGGCCATCCCAGGACATTACCAGGGGGGAGGCGTGGCATCAATGCCTAATATTGGCCCCTTTCCTCTCGACCAGGCCTCGTCACGGTCAGATTCCGTGCATGCTCTTGAATCCTTCCATAGTTCCGCTACCTCCAGTGGGTCTTCTAGTAATTCGCGGAGTTCCGCCTTGAGCTCCAATCATCGGAGTGACGCGGATGATGGGCGGCGACAACCGCGACGGCGCAGGCAGAAGCGTCGACAGCGGCATGCTGTTACTGCTGAGCTATCGGCTAAGAAGGAAAGTCAACGTATCTACCATTGCACCTTCTGTACCGACACCTTCGCGTCGGGATATGACTGGACAAGGATGAGGGAACCCTTCATCTCCCGCTTGATAGGTGGACTTGCCTCCCTATTGGACCGAGGTACGTACAATCAGGAGAAGACGCTGCGAGATGTGCTCTTTATGGTGCTGTAGACCCTTCTGACGCCCATATTCTCGCCCACAACGCAGCCTCTTACGCAACCAGGTCGTTAAGCGCCCGGGTATATCATAGAAAGGACCACTTGCGACAGCACATCCGCCTCGTGCATCACGTGGCGGATATGATCCCGTCGATAGATTCCTGGAAGTCTCAGCCTGTAAAAATCATGTCTAGGTGTGGCTTCTGCAGCGAGACTTTCACGAAGTGGAGTGATCGTAATGATCATCTCGCCGGCCTTTTCCGAGAGGGGGCTCGAATGAGAGAATGGAAATGCTGTCGCGGGCTAGAACCTGCTATTGCATTGCTGGTTGAGAATGTGATTCCTCCTTATTTGATAGGGGCAGAGGCTATCGATCCGGATCCCTTTAGCGCATTGCGACCGGGTTCTGAGTCGTTTTCCCAGGCAAACGCAACCCATTCTTCGCCTCGAACGACCTTTGAGCAACTTACAGCTCGCTTGGGAGAGTATGTCTCCACTACTTGTAGTAGTGGCATTCCAAACACCGATGAACTATTGCGCAAAGAAGCCCGAGTCATACTGTACGGAGATGATGATCCCTGGAACCAGACGCTTTTACCACGGGTATGCAGCATCATATTCCTTGGTCTTGGCAGACTCCAGAGTGTTGAGCGGAATTCCGCCGGATGGGCTGTATCCCGGCTCTGACCTCTGGGTATTCCCAGGCGGCTCCTACCCACGATCTCAATACTCCAGAGGAACCTGCGTGTCTTCTTTCAGACCAGAGATATCCCTTCCCAGCCCCTCTTCTTGACTCACTCGACACAGCCGCTGATCCCGATGAGCGTGGCTATCTGAATCCTAGACGCTTTGCAAGTCGAGGAGACACAGCAAGACTCATTGCGAGCCGCAGAAACCTTCTCCCTGCTCTTTTTCCTAGCAGCGGAGCTCTTCTTCCTCGAGGCGTAAGAAGCTTGCTTAGTCGAGCAGCAGGATTCTTGCCCTAAGGCTATGAGGGCCCTACACAGACAACCCAATGCGGCAAGTCGTATGCTATATTCCTCTCGGAGCGACGCACTTTTCTTTGAAGAAGTCGAGGCAGCGACAGTACGTTTGGTCCCGGCAATTCGCTCGCGGGAAACGAGTCGGTCGATGCAAGTCTCTTGAAACCAGTGAGCAGGAGACAAACATTCATTTTGATGATACATAACTCGCCGTCACAGCATGGGGTTGGCCTCCCTTGGTAGCAAGATGGCGCCGCAAAGGTGGGCGAGTCAAGTGCGCAGCACTGATCCTCGCATGCGGGTTTGGAAGACGGGACTGGCTGTTCGCAAACGTTGTCTTCCTTCGAAAAGTCGCAGCAAGCATCCCGACAGCCCTGTGTAGTGACAGGAATTGTGTCTTTGACCGCGGTCTTACCCTCGATGTCATTGCACGACCCTTCGTCGGAGCAGCAAGCGAGTTCCCTCTTCGAGGACCCGCCGGCGCCGTGGTCGGAATAAGAGGAATAAGACACATCTTCCATACCAGGAGCGTAGGTGAGCTCAGGGTTAGAAACCGCGGTTGGCTGGTCGTCGCAACCAGAACAGCAACAAGAACAGCAAGGAGATGCAGTGGAAACAGCAGTGGTGGAGGATTTAATTTCATTCCGACCCTCGGTCGCGTCGGCGCAAGACGCCATCGCTACAGCATGCAGATTGACAGTCTATCATCGGCGGCTCCGCGCTCTGGGGGAAAGGAGGTTGCTTCTTGGGTATATCCATAGTGGCGTGACCGCTCGTTGATGAATGTCTATGCAAAGTCAAAGCGCTGGGTGTTTTCCCTCGGGTGGAGAGGCAAAGAGGAGAGAAGGAAGAAGGGGAGCCGGCAGCCGGGGTTCTTATTGTGATACTTTGCCAAGTCGTGCTGGTGATCACACCACACTGACGGTATTATGGCTGGCATCAATTACCATACCCAGCTCGAAAAAACAAGGGCTAATGTAGTCCTTCATTGCTCTAATGATACACGTAGGCTTGCAAGAATCAACTCTTACTCAGATATCCGTAGAAGATAGTGTAAACAATTGGATACCACACACCTGCAGATAACTCCAATGGGTCTTTCTTGGACATTCACTGTCTGAGATCATTTTGAAAAACCACCCTGCTTTTGTTAGATTTATCGCTATAGATCTAGATACGTAGTTATGTTAAGAGCACTTGTGTAGTTGTATTTTTGTGTCTGCTGTTTTTCCGGTCTTCTGGTAAAACAATTATTCTTACTTGCGCTAAACCCCTTTAATGGTCGTTTATCACGTGAAATAGCTTGGCGATAGTAACACCCTTAGAAGGCGATAAGTTAGTCTAGCTCTATTAGTGAAGTGACTTTGATCAGCCGCATTTCTTTACCTGCAAAGAGGTACTCTTCAATACAACAATTTGATTGGGTGTATAGACCTAGCCAGATGTCAGTATCCCACATAGAGCCAACGCAGCAGTTAAAGGGATAGGTACCTATATTGTATGAAAAAGTCATAGTTCAAAATTATTTATCGATAAAGTGTCCCATAACGAATTACCCCGGATTCGGAGACTATTAAAGGGCCAAGTGAATCGCGATGGTGAGAAGATAGCATTAGCGGTTGCCAGACCCTCTGGCGGCCCGTATCAGCCCGTCATTAAGTTTGACGGTCCACTTACACCAATCCCTTAACCCCTGACATCATTCAATCCTTACTTAAGCATACTGCTCCTGATGTCAAAATTTTTATTTACTTTTAAATTCCACTACTTTTAAATTTCTATTTGATTTACAGCCGGCGCCAGAATTTTTGCACACTGCTAGGTGCCTTTGGAAACGTATGGGTAACGTTAAAAGATGATGTCAATACTCGGCTGCTCCTTAAAATGTCGGGCTAGACTGATGGCCGACGTGTGCCTCCCCTACCTGAAGTCTAGTACCCTCCCTAACTTAGACTAATAAACATTACAAAGTTTCATGCGCAACATAAACCTCAACTCATCATGATTTTTCTTCGGAAATACCCGTCATATTTTTATCCACATTGCTGGGCTGAGTTCTTGCGCTGGATATCTATTACCTACGCCGCTCGTTGCATGTCATAACGGTCGCTTACACAGCCACACCATTGCCACACTTGTAGGATTCTAACGGCCGCAACAAAACGCCATATATGAAAGGATTCCCGACGGCGCACTCAGCCATATATTCTCATCTCTCACGCCTAAAACATCAATATACCCACGCAACCAAACCGTAACACGCCGTATCCGTCAAGACTGTTCGATCTACTCTGGCCATGTCCGTCGGCAGGCTTCACACAAGCATTGTCCTCGACGAACCTGTCAGGGTCCATTGCGGGAGTCGTGATCCAGTCCGAGGGCAAGTCAAGATAAGGTACGCTCCCGGCGATAAAAATCCCAGTTCCGGGCTGTTCGGCCCTCTCAAGGTCTTCGTCTTTCTCCATGGTCGTGCAAAGACGAAGATATGGAAGTCTAATGGCCAAACTACGTCCATCTATCGCGGACGAGTACCACTATTTTCCTACCAGGTGCTCGTGTACGACGACTCCTTCAGGGCGCAGCCAGGAGATCTAGCCACATTCCCATTCAGTCTTTTGTTTCCCGAGACCGCCAATGCTGTGGACGCAGATGACTTTACCGACGATCCCAGGTACATATGTCATCCGGACCAACCACTGCCGCCAAGCCTTCAAAACTCCTACCGCGGCTTCGCCCACCATTACGAAGCATTTGTTGAGTACCGTGTCGGGGTCGACGCTGTTATGCCTCGGTTGCAGGTGGATGTGATCAAGCCAACCAAGTACGAAGAACCTATTGTTTACTATGAGCGCCCGCGACGTTCCCAGCCCGCAAATCCAAGTCCCACCAATTGGCGCGGCAACGTATCAGTGAGAAATGAACTACTCTTGCCAGAGCCAGATCGACCATCGGGATTCAAACAGAAGACCAAAGCTTTTTTCGGCGCAGGACATTTCCCCACGTATGCCTTTGACTGGGTCTGCTTGGCACCTCAAAATGTTCATCTTGGCCAGCCGGTTTGCTTTGAAGTCCAAATTAAACCGCGGGCACACGAATGTACCGCACCTCTCGTCCCCGAAGTGAGACTGAAGTACTTCCTGGTGGAAATCACAGCGCACGTACAGGTCCGAGCACATACGTCAATATTCACCTGTCCAGGGTCCGAGGGAAACTATACTGTATGCGAGATGAGGGGCGTTATAGACTCCAAAGAGCCATTTTCCAAAGCCAACGACAACACCAAGGTTGTCAACACCGAAGCTCTTGGTAGCCGTTCAAGCATAGGCTCATTTCCCTCTTCCTTTGCAACCTTTAACATCTTAATCGCCTACACTACCAAGATCAGTTTTGCGTTTGAGCTCACAGACAAAATCCAGCATTTTGACCACGAATACCTCACCACGGTGCACCCACCCCTTGACACTGCTCCCCCACCACCACCTGCTCCTACAGCTGGTCCTTCTTCACACCACACCAACACAGCAAATATGGATTCCTATTTGCCAGGGTACGAGGCTGCACCTCCGTATGAGCAGATCTCAACTAGCGATAAGTAGTAATCGAATAGGCCCTATAATACACACGATATTTCCACCTCTGATGCCTAATTGGGATACCGGGTGACGAAAATCGTTTCGAGCGAGAGCTATTGTATACCTTTGATGCGCTTGTCGGATTTTCTATGCTACTATTTGTTGTCAGGCTTTTACCTTGTTTCTCCTTGCCTACTAAAATTATGAGGTTTTTATATCAGTGAGCACCGAACAGTTTGGTCCTATACCTATTATCTTGCCACTGTCGCACTTTAGCTATCTTAAGGAACTTAGTGATGACAACGTGATACTTGAAATTTTCCTCCCAGTTCCTATATTTATACCAAACATGTTCAACCAATCTCATCACTGGTTTGCCCGTCATGTACCTTACAAAGAAGATAGTGAAGTGAATATTATGAGTCGGCTATGAATGGGGGTACCTATCTAGTCCATACAGTTCCTAGCGTATTTACTTGTTATCTTACGTTATAAGCAGAAAACATCTAGCTATGATTATTAACTTAAAAGAATCAGTCTACCTCTCTTTTCTTCAGAATAAGCTATGTGTATGCTTGTGGGAAGCAGTTAAGTGTTTGAATAAGTAGGCCATGGTTGGGGTTTTTGCGGGCTTTGCCGAATTCATCACACACGAGATGCTGAAGATACCACCCACTTTCACGTTCCTGTCGCTATGACTGGTCCACAATACGTGGTCGAAGATGAGAGGCTTACGGGTTTTGCCGAATTTATTACATGATATGTGATACGATGAGGTCTGCGGATATATTGATTACGCGTTACGCTGCCTTTAACGTGTCTCCATAACTACGCACAGTTTCATTTGAGCAATGACATTACCTACCGGTGCCCAAGATTACCACGCAATACTCCGAGGCAAAATAACGGCGTTTCCACCACTTGGAATGCACCCTAGACCATGATTGCTACGCTGTATATTAAAGAGCACAGTCTGCTTGCTTCCATGAAAGCATAAAAGTAACGCCTACCTAACGTCCTGAAATTCACTTACCTTCATGTCTATTGAACAACTCAGTCCTGGCAGCGGTGCTCAAAACACGATTTACATCGTTGTCCTTTGCGAAAGCAAGTTCTAATCAAGTTACCCTCTCGCCAGCCATTTCTATCAAAAAGGTTTACTATTCCACGGCTGCTTTATTCTTCGTTTTATAATCCCCGGGATGGACCCTAATCCTGTAACTTTAGAGGAACCCACGTCTCCTCGGGGTTCGCCTGCATCTACACTATCACATGAGAACATTGATGCCAAGCCGCTCCTTCAGGATAGGCGAGATATCATTAAGAAGGACCTAAAGGAATTCAATGAAATTTCCAAGGCTTTACAAGTCATTTTAGATGATCTCTGCAAAAGACATGCCAGGTTCGACTTCATAAATCCAGCATTGCATGAGTTACTCCACGGTCCCCTAGGTGTTCATGACCGACTAGGCCGTCAGTTACAGGTGATAGACTCTGCCCTGTCGACTAACCATAGCACTAATGATTCGGACATCATGATATTGGCAAAATTCATCGCCAAATCAGACGAATTGATGAAAGAAGAACCAAGGGATCATTATATGCTCGAAATGGCTTTCCTCGAAATTCTCAACACCACAGTTTTCGAGCTCCTCGATGTATTTCATGTTGAGATCACCACCCAACATGCAAACAATCCACAAGACCCCCGCTCGTATCTTCAGCTCTTACATAAACTTTACGAACTGATAATGGAATCGGAACTAGAGCTAAAACCGGAAGAGGGAAACGGGCAGGGAAGGGAACAGGGAAAGGAACCTTTGACACAAGCCGAACATGAATTCCAGTATGGGCCAGCCCTCGATAAGCAAACCGACCAGGTCCGAGTTCTCAAGATACTTTGTGGTGCTGGGGATAATCCCATTGAATGCCGTCTTGAAATAGGTAATATCCAGAACGGTAATATTGAGGAGGCTTTATCATATGTCTGGGGCAAAGAGAACCCTGATAAAACCATCCAGGTAAACCAACAATGCTTCTTGGTTACAAAGAACCTATACGAGATCCTTCATGGTCTACGATCCCAAGATGTTATCCGGTCCATATGGATAGATGCTATTTGCATCAATCAAAGAAATAACGAAGAGAAGAGCCATCAAGTTCGCCTTATGAGAGATATATACTCCAAGGCACAGCGTATAATCATTTGGCTAAGTACTAGCCAACAACCAGTAGTCGGCCCTGATCATTTCCATGCACCTTATCCCTTAAATTGGGGAGGAACTACGGTGCATGAGCACGATCTCGCTTCTATCCTACAAGAATACGAAAAGCTCCCTGAGGACTCGTCCTGGACCGCAGAGCAATTGGCTCTTTACATACTACTTTGTCGTTGCGCATCGGCAGTACTTTCTCATCCCTGGTGGACACGGATTTGGACATTGCAAGAAGGCGCCCTGCCCTCACGCGCACCTGTAATCTTTTCCCGAGGTTATTGGTTTTCGTTCAACGACCTTACTAAAGCTCTAAGAACTGTTAAAAGGGTGTCAGCAATCAGCCCTGAGCAACACAATAGCAGATTTAGTTTACTCCTTAATGACAATGGAGAGAGTAAGTACCAGCCGTCCACTTCAGTCTTCCCCTTCGTCTGAGCTGACTGCCGCGACCACAAACGAAGAGGCGCAACAGGTTTTGTCCCAAATACGTAAACATGAAGATATTCGCCCCAGCCTCTTCGTCCTACCTTTGCTTGTTGGTTACCGACAAGGACCAGATTGGAACTGGGTGCCTGAGTCTAATAACATATTGACCCTATTGAGTAAGACAGCTACCTTCCAGGCTACGGACCCACGGGATAAGATTTACGCATTGGAGTCACTTCTCCCTCGCTGTATCGGGAAGCTTATCCGTGTCGATTATCGTGAGCATCATAGCTCTGTATTCAAGCAAGTGACAGCACGATGCTGTAACGTCTTCAGAACATTCCGCCAGGCAGCGCTGTTCCCTCTGCTTCTTGAATCAGCAAAACATGCACCCCTGGCTCCGTCTTGGGTAATAGACTTCACATTCTCGGATGCCGACGAGCGCGGAAACCACAATGCTCTTCTAGTAACTCATGAAGTTACCCTGAATGGCTTCCTATTCCACAGGGCGACGACGCGTCTGAAGTGTATGCATGACTACTTATCCAACCCAATCTTTGCTACACCAACAAGTCTATTTTGCACAGGATATTCCGTGGACAGCATTAGTGGAACAGGTGTGATCGAAGTACACGGGACGTCATCGTTGGGAGTGGATGACGATTTCATGAGCCTTTTTCTTTTTGCCTGCAAAGTTCAGGACGAATGTGATCAAATACTTGCAACTCGGGATTCACCTACATCCAACGGTCTTACCGAGACAAGTATTTCAAATGAAAGGCTAAGGCTCATGACCTTTTTTGTGTTCTCGCAAGAATCCAGGGTACCAGAAGGAGATATTGAAAACTTCGTTACTACTCGGGTAAATGAGATTAGAGGGAAGACCTACTTTATTACAGCAACAGGGCTTGTAGGAATTGCTACAGCTCCGGTCCAAAAGGGCGACTCGCTCGCTCTTTTGCATGATGCACCCATCTATTTCATTCTCAGAGGGGTAGGAAATGATGAAGAATCGACGGGGGCACAGAAACACCAGATAATTGCACGGGCAGCCATCGACGACAGAGCCCTAAACATGCAAGAATGGCTTCAGTCCTTCCCCAGACGTAACTTCCATATCGTCTAAATATCAGACGGATATTTCCGCGGATTTCTCAATTCAGTCCCATTCAGTCACACTCAGTCGCGGTAGTTATTCGGATTAGATATCTTGACGCGAACCCCAACAATCTAAGGGGCTGAAAGAGGTAAGGGGCGAAGATGGCGATAGGCCTTGACACCATAGAAGATTATTGCTATCTTTGAAGTGAAGCTATTCCAGGCCCTCTTACTCGGCCCTTGTCACAGCTATTAGTGAAAGGGTGAGGACACACGTAATAGTTAAAAGATGAAGTCAGTGACAAGAACTGGTTGCTGCTATATGACTACATCAGAGATGCTGACATGATAGATAAACCGGTTCCTGAAAATTTACCAAACAAACTCTTCATACAACGCTCGCTTTGAGCTAGCTACCTAAACGTTGATGTAGGCAATAGTCTCGTTTCCTAAGTGGGTTCATGGCCAAAGTAATGAAAGATACTACCATACCCAACCTTCCACAAGATCCCCCTTTGTATATTAAGCACCAGAACAGTATTGAGGTAGTCTTGCAGCTGTTTCCGCATCAACACATGCCATTGCGATAGCAACATCCAATGAATCGACCGAGATTTGGTATGATTTTACAGAAATAGAGTAGGACAAGACAGCATATACAATTCCCACGATGCCAAACACTATGCTGATAATAGTTAGCAGTGCGACGACGAAAGCGATCCAAAAGGTTGCCCAATTTAGGAAATTTCTGTGCTCTTTATCCAACACGAGCTGGCGACGACCCTTGGGAAGGTCGTCAAGGGCCTCCTTCAAAACAGAGATCCGTCCACGCCAGTGACGATAATCAGATAACCGTATGCGCCTTTCGCGTCCGCAGTAGCCAAGCCGATTGAATGTTTTATTCTCTTTCCTAAGGAACTTTTTTGTTCTTTTCTGGTCTGACGGAAATAGTAGATTGATAGTGTCGACAGCCTCTTCAAGAATTTCAGTTGGGATGGGCGTAGCAGCAGGGTAGTTGAGGAAGTTACAGAGATATATCAAATGTTCGTAAACGGTGATCCTCTGGTACTCCCAGTCTACAGTGAGGTGACAACGGAGATCATCTGTCCAGACCACGTGAAACCCGTAATCTTTACATAGATGAGCTACTGTAAGGCTGCGCGGGATGATGTCGCGCTTGGTATCGTCGACGGTGGTGACGGACTTGAAATGAGACTGAATAGAACTTTGAAGACTCTCGTTCTGTTCCCAAGTTACGCAGCCGGAGACCATCTTGGTATTTATGCGAGTTGTCAACCAAACACTCGCGGCTAGATCAAGACTCCGGGATATGATATAGTCATCGGGTTTCCGGGAGGGTTGGTACTTGACTATCGCTTCAGCCTTCGTGTACATAAAATTTTCTCGTAAGAACTGTATATACTCCGCTATCTCATCAACACCATGTTTCGAGTACTGGGGTGGGAATTCTCTTGTGTCGTACACCTCCCGGTCTATAAACCTGAACAGCCTGGTATAGTCCTCATGTTGGAATTCATCCTCGCCGATACCAGGCCAGATATTTCTGACGAACTCGAGTTGCTGGGCTTTAGTACGATTGACCAGTCGTTCCGCGGCCATATTCCCATAGCCTTGGGAGGAATATAAATAGCAATAATTCGACTATAAAAAGGAGATCTCTGACTCGGCTGGCAAGATGCTATGTCATGAGAGGCTCTCGTTTCGTTAGATGAAGAAATTAAAGATGAAGATGAAGCTGAAGCTGAAGCTGACGCTAATGATATAGGAATTGCACTTTCAAGAGGGGTTAGGCTTAGCTTCTTTTATCTTTATAATTATATGCTGATCATAGCTCTACCAGGGCTCCCCGATGCCTTCTCCGCAGCGGCTGAATGGTCAGCTGCGGGAGAGGCCGCCACATGCTGACCGCTTTTGCCCCTCGACGGTTTCCCACCTTAGGCTTATAAGTACGACTTTCCCGTGACAGATCTACCTTGGAGCTGTATTGAGCTTTACACCTCTATAAAAAATAGGAATCTCGAATAAGAACTGCCAGGAGATGAACTATACATGCTTGACATCGCAAGACCGATTTGCTCAGTCATTACTGATAAGGCATATCGTTCGAGCCCGACCTCCCTCTCTCTACCATCCCGTCCTCCATCACGAATGGCACACCCAACCCCCCCCACGGGGCTTCCAAACAATACTATACTCAACTCTACGCAGGAAGTCCAGAATCTTGAGCTTGACTTCTCGCCCGACAACACGAATTTCATTCGTGCACGAGACGACGGGACAATGTACTGGTCTACTAGCCACAAAGAACTGTCTCACCCGAATCTATTCGCTCGCGCGGCGAGAACAAGAAACAGGCTCATACCAGATCTTAAAAAGACCCTGATAAAGCTATCGGTTTCAAAGAAAAGATGGATACGCACTCAAGGCAAGCTTTTCGACCTTGAGCCCCCCGAGAGCCGATTTGAGCTACGACTGACAGGCCACGCATACGCAAACACTACGACGCGGATCCTGATGACTGGCTGGGTTTGGGTTCAATGCAGCGACACATATTCAATGCGGAAGATAAAAGAGAGATTGGCTGAACTCACATGGCTGGAAAGCCACAGATATGCACCGGTCCACGTCTATCTCGAGCCCATAGTTGTCGCTCATTCAGATTCCGAACTAGATGCCGACGTATACGATTACCGAACCGGTGTCAAGTTAGGCGGAGAATTTCAACTGCATGTTGATATCGCGCTGAATGGGGAAGGTGATTCTCTGTGTGGACGCGTCTGCCGCTCAAGAATCACCCTTCAATCAAGGGTGGTGAATGAAAGCTTCTCTCGGGTTGGAGGAGTGCTGCGTCTCAATGATTCAGTAGACGCCTTGATTACCACTGCCCATGGAATCCTGAACTATTTTCTTGTCGAGGTCTTACCATTGCTTGAAGCACCTGATGTTGCCGAAAACCAGCTTGACAGTTCCGATGAAACCTCGGATGAGAGCTCAGACGAAGGCGACATGGGGGACATTTCATCCCAAGAGCAGCGAGGCGGCGCAGATCCCGATCGCTCGCACACGGACACGCTTGGGTATATTGACACGTCGCAGCTACAGCAATGGGAACCATTGAGGCCGTTCGACACGATCACCTACATCGGTCAAGCTGAGCAGACAGATACGGATATGGTGTGGAATCTCCTTTTCAGGAATTTCGATGCAGACTATGCTCTGTTCAGGCAATCCGAGCTCCATTCATCTCAGAATACGCCACAAAACAATGTCTACGTGGTCGATTCAAATGACTCTGATGCTGAGTTGGATAGCATATCTTCAAAAGATTCTCAGATCTCCTCACCTGTCAGTTCTGAGGCAACCTATCTACTATTGGGTGTACAAGAGGCGATTCCTGTAGAACTATTCCCAGACGAAGTGGAAATTTCAATGCTTGGAGCAAAGTTCAAAACACTGAAGCTCCGAGCTCCGAAGATCCTATGTGAGTTAGATAATCCGCGGTCGTTAAATGCTAATCCATATGCTCGTAGCGCGAGGAACGTCTGGTTCCTGGGTTGTTCGCGGAGAAAAGCTTTGCGGGGTTATCATTGCACTTTACCCTTTCGAATCCTATGCTCTCATGCTGCCAGCCATGACAGTTTCTCGAGATCTCACAGAATTCGGGGTAAACATTGAGGCGGTTTCTCTCCCGCCGACAGATAGCCGCCTAGTAAGCGGTGGTGTGGGTGGCGCCCAGCCGAAGAGAAGGATAGTTTCGATGTTCGAAAACTCGAGTATGCCTTCAACAGAGGCCTCATCTCCCACTCACTCGGAGACTGCCGCGACAATTTTGTATGGAAGTGCCTCCCACGATACGCCCCTTTCTAGCCACCTCCTACATAAGTACCAGGAAGAGCTGGGTGCACATCCGGGTACCCTCGTCAACCTCATGCCTGATCCATCGCACGTCCACGTCATTAGCCAAGCCACAAGTATCGGGACTTCTAGAGCTGTCTTGACATCTGGTCAGGTGTCGGGATCTCGCAAAATATCCCAAAAAGAGGCAGCCGAACTACAGAAGGCTCGGCTTGCAATATTTTTTACGGGCTCGACGGGGACGGCGCCGCTCGACCGGTTCTTTAATAATGGGTTTCCGAGTACTGCTGCGACACCCTTACCACGAGCGTCATCATGATTCGACAATCGAAAGCTGTAGATCTATTCGATCGCAGGCAGCGGCTTGTTTGAAGTTGAGCCTCTTTGCAAGAAGTCTCTGGTACACAGTTTCGCTTTGGTATGCTCCAGCGATCAGCAAGGATGTCGAGATGGCCGAAACATGCTTGTGATTACTCCCCGAGCCGTCTTGACAAGACCTGCAATCTCGAAACCAAACTTTGTATAGGGTGGAACAACTTCTGGTGCCGCGAGTACATATGCACTTCGTCTATGTCGATCAATCTCTTTACAAACCTGCCGCATCATCATCGAACCTATCCCCCGTCGTTGATACTTTGGTGTCACAGCCATTAACGTCAGTCCTAGATATAAAAACCCTTACCAGGTGGTTATAATGTAATACTTCGATTAACTCACGACAGATATTGTCAAGGTCTCCCAAGACCCGATTGCGTTCCTCCCTCAGGGCTGCTAACAGAGAAAGCTAACCCTTTACATTCATTCCGTCCGGTATCTAGGATGACTTCGTTGACTTCTCTCCCTTTCTCGCCTCACTTGCTTGTTCGTCGTTCGCTTCAACTTGACGGCCATAGTTTCGTTCTATGACAGTCCAACCGCAGAAACCTACCGCAGTTCCATCAGCCGTACACGCCTTCACAAAGCTTTCCTGCGGTATTTCGAAGGCGTACTCTAAAAGCTCAGTATACTAGCAGATGATTTGTTCCCTTTGTACTTCTGTCACTATATCGAGCCGAGGAAACATTGTCCTGTATAGTGGCCCATTTTGCATAGCGGGTACATCGACGTACTATACGATGTATGCTGCGTCAAGAACGCTAACTTCAGATAGGTAGAAGTCTGTTGGCATCATTGACTCCATCTTTGAAGAAGTGCAAAGATTGGTTCGCTGCCAAGAGGCGGAGACTTTTGGAGGCAGCTCAATTCGAGATAGTCAACGACCGAAAGGGTGCGCTTGGTGTCATATGCAAGCTATGCCGAGGTTCATTGTGAACAGGGGAAGCGGAATGATGTATCCTACCTCACGTAACATACTGCATTAGGTAACTGTCCTGCAAATAAGTATACTTATTCAGGGATTTTGAACGTTAGCTTAATGGATTTGACTAGGCTTGTTACTAGCTGTCACCAGTGTATAACTAGAGTGTGACGAGGGCAAAAGTAGGCGGCCCTTAAAAGGCTAATGGGATTTTAAAGGTGGTTCGATTGGCCGTTTCAGGGGCCCTTGTGAGAACTTATCCTTGATTCAGTAGAATACGAGGCTAAGTATTAAGCTAATGTTTAAGATCCCCGAACAGGTATATATATCGTATAGTAGCTGGAACTAGAAGATACGCACGGGCGGGGGATATACCTCATACTGCATAAGGAAGCCAAGCCAATCCTACAACAGCTTCAGAAAAAGAATGCCTTGCCTCCCTGCTGCTACTCGCCCCCAATGCAACAAAGCACCAAAAAAGGGGGGAAGGAGGGGGGGCAAGGGGTTTCCATCTTTCTTTTCAAGAGGTAAACTCTAAGAGTACACAACCACAGCGTAGAGGTGGTTTTCTATTCGTAATCTGACTATGTACCTGTTGGATGACTGATGTACAAGCTTAAGCGTATTATAATCCTTCGAGTACTTTATAATTAATCGAGCTCGGTTTCCTGTATCACTTCAGTAGCAGATCTCTACAGCATATGATATCTAATATCGTTCTAATAATGCCGAGAGATAATATTACCCTCTAATGCCTTACGTCGGATTTATCTCCAGTAATGCTTGCGCTCGTTTTGAAACGTTTATAATGTTCCAATTCCCCCAATGATAAGTATTTTAGACGGTTGCGGTTCGTCGATGGCAGCTAGCTCTATATCATTGTTTTGGTTGGTTTCGGCTTGGTCTGTAGCACGATGCGATTCTTCTTCCGTCAGGCTACCGTGACTAAGTCCAATGACGCCATCATGTTCTTGCAGGTGTTGGTATCGCTTTTCACCGGTTTCGTGTAGATGTGGTAGCTCTACGCCGGTAGCGGAGAGCTGCGCCCCGATCGTCGCAACGACGAAAGAATCTAGGCGGGTGGTGAATGTCGGTTTTCGATAGATATACACTAGAAGGAGAACGATTGCTAGCGCTTCTACGCCTATTAGGATAGAGATCACGATCTCTGCTGGGAGAGAAATGCTCGGTTTGTGCACTGTCGCTCCTGGAGAGGTGTAGATCACACCAGGGTCTAAGGAAGTACCATAGCCGGGAGGGAGGCCGGCTCTGGTAAGCGTGGCCTCATTGGCGAGGAAAGCGGCTGATGCAAGTGTTTGGTTGACACTTGAAGTCTTGCCGAAATAACTGAACCAGCCATAAACCTCGCCTTTTATGCTCAGAAGCGGCCCATGGAACACGTTTTGGTCAATCGTGCAGTAAGACTCGTAACTGGAGAACCCCTCGTTGAAGGTGCTAGATTCTCCCCCCCACGATAGAAACGGAATACCTCCAGTACACATGTCCCTGTATATGGCAATCATGGTGGATGGATCGGTCGTTACAGAGATGTTCTGCAAAGGCAAGATCCAACTTTCATTCCCAAACATCGAAAGCATGGCGGTCGTCAGAGGTCCTGGTGTAACTTCATGATAGTTCTCATATGGATAATTACTCGAGTAGGCCCACGACAAATATTGCGGATAGTACCTAATTGGGTGCCACGTTAGTCGTTCCGGAACAAAGTTAAGTACAGGTTTCAAGAGGCAAAGAAAGACTCACGAGGGGGTGTCCACATCATCTGTAACTGCTTCCCGTCCTTTTGAAGGAGTCCAGTTCTCGAGCAAGGGGCCATGCGTGAAGTTATTTTGATAATTCGGGAGTTCGAAATACCCACGAGTTGTACTTGCTGAGCAGTGCGTGGTAAACGAATCGCTGAATGACTGCCAGGAAACCGATTCTTCAGGCAGAAAGAAGTCGACAAACATTTCTTCGGTAATATCCTGGCGATCCCGATTTATTGACCAGGGAGAGGAACTGAAATTACCTGGAACACACCAACGAAGGAGTATGTCTGGAGTGCCGAAAGCAGGATTATTTTGGTCCTGGGTGCTCGGTAGTGACAGGTTACCATAGAACGGCATGGCGCCAGGACAAGTATCCGGAAATTTATCTCTTGAAACGGCTTCGCACTGGACCGATGTATTGAGGCGCATGGCATGATACCGCAGGACACCGGTGTTGACGCCAGAGGGGAACGCTGAGGCGAATGGAGCTTTTCCGTCGTACCAACGTCGCGGTTGAGCACCTTGGCTTGAGTCGGTGGACATTCTCGCGGTCACCTCTTTTGTCACAAGAGCAATCGGTACCTGAGCCATCCGTTCGGGAGTAGCATCGTATCCGAGGATGCTGTAGCGCAGGTCATGAGAGTGTCCACTGGGCCAGTCACCATAGGGGGCATCATAATATGTCGCTACTCGAATCTCCTCCGAAGTTACTAGAGCTGATTGGAGTACTAGCTGAAGGAATCCTAAAATCTCTTTGTTAGTGAACTAATCCTCGACGCGGTTCGAGCTCTCATTGCTTGCCTAGGGCTACCAGTGCTATTGCTCCATAAGCATAATTACTCCCTAGTCCACCGGTGGTAATGCGTGATGGTAGTCTTGACCATGGAGCATCGGCTAGAGACAGCATCTGGTATGCATTCAGGTGCTGGTCGGGGTGTCGCCGCTGGACAACGACGACAGCTGCATGGCTAAGCAACGAGGATAACACGGGGAACGTCAACACAGCCGTTACGGTAGAGAGAACTCCAAATGCTCGATACAGCTGTTCCGACGTTTGCACTGCATCGTCGCCTATCCTACCGCTCACATCCTGCCAGGAGCCAACCTGATATTTGCCCCCTATCGGTCGAATATTAAGCACACTCAAAAAGACCCATGGTACTACCAGCAAAATGAGGAAGAAGAAGGCGAGGACAAAAGTCGATTTATACTTATGCAAGGTCCTCTCAGGAGTCCCGGATGACTTATTTGGTGAAGAGGTATAGGCCGGTGGAAGATGCTGAGTTGAAGCCATGAAAAGTCGTAGGGCTCGCGAGCCCCTATGAGGCCGGCCTAACGTGATCTACGTACACTACCTACACTAGTCAGAGAACATCTTTTTCTATGTGGGACCTAAGTCGTTCTTATAAGTATGCCCAGCGAGTTGAACACGCCGTATCGTCTCGGGGACTATTGAATCTGTAATAAGCGCTAGCCAGAACAAGGTGTCTGTCTACTCGGCGGTTACCGAGCCAAGACCACTCGGGGCAAAAGTGCATTTCTTAAGTTAGTGAGAGTGCCTAACTTGGAATAATAAACATAGATAACAGGGTCTTAACATACAGAGTACCTGCGAATACACTACCAATCTTATATAAAAAGGTAGTACTCATTTAATCTTGGTAATGCATGTATCACGCGATATTCCTCGCCTGTCAAGCTTTACAGCTTTGATACCACCTAACATAGAAGGCCTACAATTAATATGCGTATTAATATCGTTAACGTTATTACTTATTCGCATTGATGCGTTTCGCTAAGAAAGGGGTTCTTTGAGCTGAGCGCGGCGTAAGTTATGGTGCAGTATTAGTTGGTAGATTAAGGTTATTGTCGGTTGGTGGACATAAATACCGTTGTTGTCAATTCCGCAACAACGGCGTCGTTTTACGCGACAGTTATAGATGGAATGACTGTGATGCGGTTGATGGATGAACCAGACAGCCTGCAAACTTGCCATGGATGTGACAACCTTAATTTCTCAAAATAGCGAATGCAACTTGTATGCTATAAACAAATATCACTTATTGGAGAATAAGGTTTTCCGGCAACAACACTTACTCATATCCGATACACTTATTTGTAGCAGGGTTTAGTGCCCCAACCCATTGCCAAGACACCAAGTGATCCTTCATGGGCCTTGTTTTTTGACAGCGCCCTACCTTAATTGAAGCACATGGGTGGTCCATTCGAAACCCTTACAGGCTGAATTTGGATGTGAGATGTTGATAGAAGCTGACCTAAGCCTCTTGTAGCGACTTAGCTGTCGCTCAGTCCTTTACTAACTTCATGTCCGCTAGGTATATATCTAAGAACACCGAGGACCACGAACGAAGGGCGGGGAACTTCCCCGGAAACCTTGAATCACAAGACCAGGATATAGCGCTAGATAATATATACCTAGGTAGGATCTGCCTTCTTACATCATTGTGTAGATAGAACGCGGGGAAACCCCAGGACAGAAAGATGGGATATGAAGACCATTGGAGTATATATGTACACGGGGCGTCTCATTGTGAGATAACGCTGTGCAACCTCAGCCCAGATTCTAGAACATCTTACAAATGAAGAAAACGCCACAATGTTATCTGCCTTGACGCCAACCAATTTCTATGCATTAGCCGCATCGTCTTTACTCTGTATCGTGGTTTGGTACACGATTCAACGGACGAGACATGAACTTCGAATTCGCAAAATAGGAGGGGTGCGGGCCCCCAGTGTCGGGACGAACCCCTTCAGCGGTAAGCAGAGCACAAAAAAAAAAAAAAAATCTTTCCTAGACCAGCATGATGACTGATAAACATCTTGCGAAGGGGCCCGGTCCATCGCTGGGTTAGCTAAAGCCCGGCTGAATATGGACATGCTTGATTACTATAATTCACTCTATGACTACGCGACTCCGGAATGTCCAAATTGCGTTGAGCTCCAAGTCAGTCCCCGGGAGAGGTTCATCATCACGCGAGATCCGGAACACATCAAGGCTGTCCTCGCCACCCAGTTTAATGACTATGGCAAAGGGCCCTCGTTCCATAGCCTGTGGCGCCCGTTTCTAGGCGATAGTATTTTCACCACGGATAAGAATCTTTGGCATGATAGCCGCAGCCTCATTCGACCGATGTTCGTTAAGGACAGAGTGAGCGATCTCACGACCTTCGAGCGAGTAAGTCATTTTCGTAGTATTTTTCATCTTCCTCAACGTAGTCTCAGGGGGTGAAAGGTCCAGTTCGGCGTGCACTCCTACCTTAAAGAGCTTTAAATTTTCCCAAAATACCTACATGTACATCTCTTTTAAGATATCGATTGCTGCTAATCTAGAATGACGCAGTGGGTTTCTTCGCTCCTTACAAAGATGCCGCCGTCTGGCCAGACGGTCAACATGATGGACCTCCTATATCGCATGACTCTAGATGTCACCACAGACTTCTTACTGGGCGCAAGTGTGAACAGCTTGGACAAGTAAGCGACAACACCTCCATCATAACACAGTTGGCTGACAAGGGGCAGTCCCCAGAGTGAGTTCGCCAGTGCTTTCGACGACGTGCAAAGACTTCAGGTTATGATGACGGACATCGGGTAAGTGCTGCAACGGCGCATCTGGTCGACCCGAATAAAAAAAGCCAAACAACACACGCAACCTGCTGATGACTGCTCAGACCATTCCACGTACTCATCCCACGATACCGCTACAAGCGCGGGATCCGCAAGATCGACGAGTTCGTGATGCCGTACATCCAGCAAGCGCTGGCGCTTCCGCAGGAGGAGCTAGACAAGTACTCGAACTCAGACAAGCACTTCACGTTTCTGCACAGCATCGCGCAGCACACGCGGGACCCTAAGGTGCTGCGGGACCAGGTTAGTTGCCGGGAGCCTTTTAATCCCCCTTACAGAACATCTCAGAGTCACAAATGTCCTAATCTGGAATATCCTGCTCGTGCAAGGTCCCAATATTCTAAAGACTTTTTACTACACACGGAATTTACTGACTCCAGCCTTCTAAATAGATCGTGGCGGTGCTGCTGGCGGGCCGCGACACGACGGCAGCGACGCTGTCGTGGGCCTTCTACGAGCTAAGCCGGTCCCCGGCGCGGTACGCGCGTCTGCGCGCCGAGATCCTCGGCGCCGTGGGCCGCGACCGGGCCCCCGCCTACGCCGACCTGAAAGCCATGACCTACCTGCGCCACACGCTGTCGGAGACGCTGCGCCTGTACCCGGCGGTGCCGTACAACATCCGCACGGCGCTGTGCGACACCACGCTGCCGGGCCAGCCGGGCCAGCCGCCCATCAGCGTGGTCGCCGGCGACGCCGTCATCTACAGCGCGCTGTCCATGCAGCGGCGCGCGGACCTCTACCCGCCGGTGTCCGAGGCCTCGCCGGACCCGGCTGTCTTCGCCCCCGAGCGCTGGGAGTCCTGGACGCCGCGGCCCTGGCAGTACCTGCCGTTCAACGGGGGCCCGCGCATCTGCGTCGGGCAGAACTTCGCGCTGACCGAGATGGCGTATTGTCGTAAGTGGAAACCCCTAGATAATGCGAACTCCCCCCCGCCCCCCGGGACTTCTCTCGAGAATAAAGCGAGTGGGTGAGTGAGTGAATGAATCAGTAATTGGCTAACGCGAATTGTCCGTTTCCGCAGTGGTGCGGATCATCCAGAAGTACGAACGCCTGGAGTACCGGGGGGACTGGCACGCGCAGAAACACCGCGCCGAGATCGTCGGCACGCCGAGCCAGGGGGTCCCCATTGCTTTGTACGAGGAGCAGCCATATGCAAGTGCTTAGTTAGCTTATTCGGTGGGAATGGATGCATAAGCAAGAAGTGCTGAGCTGCGCCGTTGATCTTTGTCGTATGATCCTAGGTGATCGTGGAAAAATCTTTCTAATGTTTCTCGCTTCCGGGATAACTCCTGTACCAGCGTCGTCGGGATAGCTTCACATTCATCGTATTTCATTACCCAGATGCATACTATTAGTCAACGCGGGTTTTCGTGAAATATCTACTTTGTAAAAAGGGGTTCCGTCTAAGACCTTGTTGCGCTTATGTGCTTTCACAGTCGGCCGTCGATTTGGATGATATTATCAAAGGAAGTGTAGTCAGAAGAAGCGAGATCATTGGATGCATCAAGATGCACAATTGTTATTTAACATTAATCGTATCGTATTTACAGATTATAGGCCGACCTGTGTCACTCTCCTATCTATAGGAGAACGAAAATGCCTTGTGACGGCACTCTTCCACGTGGAACTGTCAGCTCGTCTGAGATGCAAATACTTCAGGCTGCTCGCCAGCCACCTCTATAAATAAGGCGACAATAAAAATCTATCCTAACCCCATGGATGTAACCTATGGTTTATGCACCAAGCCTTTCCATAAACACGATGCTGACGATGACAGAAGAAAATATTGCGGCTGGCGGTAAATTCTCAAGGACTGACTGCCGTGTCATATGAGTACAGTGCTAACGCCATCAGTGGGATGTAATACATTGAGTCGATATTTCATAGACAAATCATACCACCATCCAAGGTAGAGTAGTACCCTGGCGTGTGTGGTATAATGAAGTAGATGCGGTAAGGTTTAGGTTAAGCTTCGCTGTCTTTGCTCCCTTGGCGGTACCTATCGAACTTCTCTCCTAAGTATCGGAAGCCACGGGAAAACCCCGCTGTAACAAAGCTTTTCAGGCTCTGACTGGTGCTCGGCCAGGATATGGTCTTTTTGATAACGCCACGGATAGTATCTCGAAGTTCTTCAGGCGGCTGTTGTACTATGCGTTGCTCAAAGCGGCCACCCTGTTGTCGTTTGAAAGACCCTGTGTCTTCGTTTTTGCTTTCATCCATCATCTTGTTAAATTCGAGTTGCGGGATTTGAAATTTCTTCTGGTACTCAAAGTAAAGCTTTGACCGGAATGCTTTGGGCAACCGCCGGACCATATTGCCTCGCTTCACGGGATCCATATCCTGCTCAAGCCTCAATACGGCATCTGTATTGGCGATCCAGTCGACGTCTTTACAAGAGGGATCATTAAAGGTGACATTCGGCAGTGATTCGACAAGAGGGGCGTAAAGCCGACGAAAATTCAGCATATTATGGCTCACAATATTTGAAACTTTCTTCGGGTTTTCTGTCGGCAATGCCATACGGGGATCACCTAGATAACTTATACCGGCGATGGTGGCGTATAACTCTTGCTCGGTGAAAGTAGGCGGCAATAAGAGCAGAGCCGTCCTCAGTGCCGATAGAAGATTGATTTGATTTGAAAGGCGAACGCGCGGATCATCCCGTAGGATCTTGACAGGCTTATGGAGGCGGCCAGCAAGATATAAGGTATTCCACTCGCTCAGGTCCCTGCACAACGTGTCAAGATTGACGACGCCGTACTTGATTTGGATACCCTCGACAGTAACATAAGGGTTAAAATAGACACCAGCACCCCATTTATCCTGAACATGCGACACAGCAGCAGAACCAAGCGACCCGAGGGCAGAGTAGTGATCGCGATGCTGTGTAAGATTGAGCGAGTGCCAGTGCTGGGTATATGACACACCGAATATGAAGTCAATCATCTTTGGTGTACCATTCTGGGCCTTCTGTACTGCAGGAGGTGCTTTGGGATGGACAGCTTTGATTTCGGCCTCGGTAGCCGTCTCACCCGTCGACTGGGGGAAAACACCAGAGCCGTATGCGAAGGCGTAGCGAATGGGGGCGCGGAATTTCCATAGCAGCTGACGAAGGGCCTCTTTGAACTCGCGGTCAATAATCATGTGCTGGTTGACTCCAAAGTTTTCGTAGGGCAGTTCTGTGAACTTCTCAATGTCGAAGTTTGGTTTTTCTTCCCAGTCAAACTGAGAGTGATCTGTAACTGACGAGAAGAAGCCGGGAGAATGGCTCGGGTTTTGCGATTGAGGCTCGTCTGGGGATTGGGCAGCAGTTGATGCAGAATCGGACTCGGACTCCTTCCGGTGAGCAGCACGAGCCCCGTCGTTCGACGCATCCTTGGTCGGTTCAGAGGCAAATGCTCGAGCTGAGACTATAGATATAGGAATAGGCCGTGTCCTGTTTCCCCTGGGCGTGTGGGTTCGGGGAAGACGGGAGTGGATATAGGATAGCCTCGCACGTCGGATGTGGCTGGTGGCAGTTATATGCGACGACGCACGACGACCTGTCACGATACCAATGCCGGTCAGAGTCGAGGGAATTGGACTGAGAGTCATGTCGAGCGGTTTCGCAGCTTGCGACGGGCGAGGGAGGAGTCGAGATAGCTTGCAATTGGCAGATGTGGGTGTTGGGGAAAGACACAGCAAGTGCCGCGATACTGTTAACGTGGTCGGAAAGCCATGGGGGTTCGTAGCTTGAGGGGAAGAACTAGAGAGACGCGCTCGAGGTGCGCTCCGAGTTGAGGGTGGGTGATGGTGGCAGTGGTGGTTGCGGCTCGGAGTTTTAAACGGAGCTCACCAAGGCATAAGATACATACCTAGGTAGATACTTACGCAGTAGACTGGGCAGAACGGTGTAGTACCGGGCTCCGTTAATGAGTGTAGGGATGATGAGGTCAGATTCATGCCAACCAGCTTCGGCTGGGTAGTGGGGCTACATACGCTAACTACCTACTGTATACTTCGTATCAGGGAGGGGCATGACATATGCTTCCCTGCCCAGGTACTACCTACACTAGTAGTGACGCAATACCTACAATGCATTACCTACAAGAAGAGAAAAGTACTTAGGGGTCTTGATAAGATGACAATTGACGGCAGTATATAACGAGCTAATTTATTAGAGAAGTAGTAGATAGTTCAAAGAGCATAAGGTTGCTAAGTTGAATCTGCATACGTAGTACATAATGTACTGAACTATTCTAGCTAAAGCCTAGCCAATCAGGTGGACACATTCGAACAAGATACTCCTTTAGGCTAGATGAGGAGATTAAACAGAAAGCCCCGGTAAGTCCTTGCTGCAAACAACCATAAACAAAACCTTAGCGCAACGCCATTTTTGCTCAGGGGAAACTCAGTTCTAGAATCTATCAGGCCCCAGCCGGATTTTGTGCATGCAAATAGAACGGTCAGCAATCGGCCCTCGCAAAACGGTAGACACGCCTTGCCTCGCCTCCGTTTCTCTCTCCGCATCACCGTGAATCGGCTTTCTCGGTGTCTACCTACATGTACCTAGGGTTGGCCTCAGTTCATACCTCATTAAGTGCGTATATAATACTCCTTTATTAATCGGACCTGTCCGGGCAGAGAGTTCGTGCCTTTTACATCAGGTAGGTATATCGAGGAAACACATATATCATTCATCACAAGCCACATATCGCGCACACAATCGATGCTGGCAGAAAAATCTTTGTTGAATACATTAGCTCAGTCTCCGCGCCATAATTTAACTCGCCAACAAACTGGGTGAATTCTTATATAATAATTACAAGATGTACACTGCTGGGAAGCCGCTTGAATCTGTATCCAGATAGATAAAGTCATCTTCGTGGGTAGGGCAATCCTCTAAAGCAATGCCACGACCATCTTTGTTGTACAAAAACCATTCTCGATCTGGCTTGCTACGTCGAACCTGTGCCATAGCTTCAATGATGGCATCACGCCGGAATTCCCCGACATCTATCCATTGCTCATCTTGTCGCAGCAGTATTGCCATCATTTGAGCACTGTTCGCCAGCAACATGAGCTGGCTAGTATTGGTAGGGCCAACACTCGGAGGATCCGGGATGAAAGTTGTCAAAGCCGAACTCGTCTTTGCTGGAGACCTTGAGGTGTTGATCTTATCTCTCGCCTTCTGCTTCCGTTGATAAATAATGTCGCGTGCGTGCCGTTTACGCTTAGGTTTAGGTCGAGTGCGAACTACAGGACGATAATTAGTACGAACTGCGGGACAATAATCGTTCATCTCAATATCTTGAGCCGAAGAAGTCTCCCCAGAGCCGCTCACGCCTGCAGCTGCTCTGTCTTGCGAGAGCGATGGTAAAGAATAGCAGGATCTTGATGCTTGATGAAGCAACGAGCAGGTAAGGTTTATCATTTCAAGCATTTAATCGCAGCTACTGACATGAAGCCAAACAGTGTCGAGACCGAGACGGAGGCTATCATGCAAGATGTCATCGATTCGGAATTTAAAGACAGCACTGTCATCGCAGTGATGCATCGCCTGACGCATATTATCCGTTACGATAAGGTCGCTTTACTCGAAGATGGCCACTTGATAGAGTTTGATGCACCACAAACATTGTTGCAGAATTCAAACTCGAGATTTTCTAGACTTTATTGGACAAGTGGCGCGTCTTTATTAGCATGATGGTTTTCAGACGAACTTATTGCTTTAAAATCATCAATCAACAGAAAAAAGGCTTAATGTGCAAAAGATAAACCATCCGAATCCATCTTACCATTGGGACTAGGAAAACCTCGAAGAATGTGAAATGACAAGCATAAACCGACACAGACTTTGCTGAATAAAACGGTTTCCGAGCATCCATCCCAACAGCGTGACTGGTGACCATATATGCCCATGATTGGTCTGCTGACTCATCCAAACAATAGGGCCGATCTCGGCAACGGCAAAGCATCATACGAGCAAATTAACCTCACACTGTTAACAATCAACCGGTTGGTTAGCTCAGTTGGTTAGAGCGTCGTACTAATACAGCAGAATACTACTGTATTAAGTAATGCGAAGGCCATGAGTTCGACCCTCATACTGACCACTTCACTCTCTTTTTGAAAATTTTGCCTCCTTTTCCTAGAGTTTATTTTTCTTCATGTTTTTTTCCCGCTCTACTTCGACCTCTACATAATGATAAATGTGAAGTTGATGTCATTATATGTAGTTAATGTTCCCTTTTTAAATTCTACATCCTTTATTTATGATGCTTTTGATTCACTATAGCAAGCTGGGAGATAGAAATAGTGTCTAGTCAATACTAGCACTTTTAACCGAAATCCGTAAGCCTCCTTTTCCATTTTCATCTATTTGTTCGTGTAAACACTAGCTAGCTATTTGTGTTCTTTCAGCTTATTGGTTGAGAACAGAACTGTATCTTTTCATTGTCACCATCCAGTATCTTTTAAATGTATGCGAGAAAGGGACACCGAGCACGCTTAGTCCGCTCAGTGTCAGCAGCCCATCATCAATTGGTTGAGAACAGGATCTATTTTCAGCATACCTATGCTTCATTTACCGCCGTGATTTGTCTACGTGCTCTCAAGGTGGCGACCTCTTCTTGTTGTCAGATCCTTCGATTGAATAGGCGTCGAACCAGTTGCCGTACTTTAAGGTATTTATATCCGATCTTAAAAACACTGTTCTCATTCCCAGTTCCCTCGAACGAATTAGGCCTTCTTTCTTGCCTCGGCTTTGGGCAAGAGGTAACGGTCTGCTTATCATCCTCAACGGCACTGCCCGGACGCAGCTTGTCGTCGGTATCAATTTCGCTTCGGTGCTCGAGGAGTCCAACTAATAGATCACTCTTCTGCGCGTTCACAAGTCCCGAGTCTCACGCAAGCTTGTCTCGAGCTCTTGGTACCGTATCTGAATGCCGAGTCGCCGGGCGGGGCCACCAAACAGAGCATCCGTGGCAAAATAGTTCGTGTGCTGACTTCCGTCCTGAACCAGGTGACACTGAAGGAAAACCGCAAGCGGGTCAGCTGCCGCAGGTATTTTCACATCCAACTTGAATGGCAGGTGGATACGCATTCGATCTCGTCGTGCGCCGCTAATCTGAAATGTTTCACCCTGGAGCAGCGTTTCCGAGGGACTACGTTCCCACGCGTCGGCGAATTGCCGTCACTGAGAGCGCTTGAATGATGGCTCGCGTAGACAGTTTGGAGAGTCGTGGGGTTCATCAATTTCGCTGAGTCTGTCGATGCAGTTGCATGTTTGCGGCGTCTTGGTTTAATCACCACCCCGTATTTCTTGCGAACACTATAGAGCTTGACCCGGAGAGCGTTCTCCATGTTTGATATCTTTTTGTCCCGCTCGTTTTCGTCAAGAGCCTCGTTAATATTTTGAAGTCGTAGGGTGAAAAGTGCTTCTGCAACGGCCATCTCACCTTCCATCGACAACAGTTGATGGGGGGACAATTTTGATGGGGGGACAATTGTGCAAAGGGACTGCTCCAATCTGCATACTCCTTCCCCTTTTCAATTGTTTGTGTCAGCCATTGAAGTGCTTGCATTATTTCTTCAAGGGAGAATGAGCTTGACGTCACTGATTCCGAGTTCTCTGTGGCTTGGCGTTGGCTGGATTGCTGTCTGCTTTGATCAGAGATGGGAGCACTACTTGGTGCTTCAGTAGACCCAGAATCGTTATCATTGAGGCAACGACCAGCCAATTTTTGTGTCCGAATTCGGCTTTTATGACTAATTTTAGCACTGATCTTGTCTTGTATAGCGTTGGCAAGCGATAAGCCTCATTGTAGAATCGAATTCGGATCCTCCCCTAAATAGCTTGCCGCCCACTCGAGGAACGGAGAAGAATAGCAGCTAATTTTCAAGTGCTTCCCCGAGTTCGTTTCTTGTTTCCTATGAGCATGCAATTCTGCTAGTGGTGCTCCCTTCAGGCCATGCTTAAAGCTATTAGGTGTCCAGCGAGTATAGTGGCAGATGGATCTTTTGCTGAGAAAGTAGTCAACTGTGTACTTCTTGCTGAGTAACTAGAGAATCATGTTGAGCCTAGCGTCGAGGCGCATAGTGATCTCGCGGATGAGTGCCGGTTTCGCATAAAATATAGCCGCTGGATGATCAATGATGAGTGTGATTCTTTTTAGACATTGACCTTCCGTATCGAATTCCAGGCAAAATTTGATTTTCCTATCAGGCGGACTGATACGAATTGGCTGGACAAACACCCGCAACAATAAGAAACGGCAGCGGCAGGATTTTGGCAACATCTGCAGAGAATTCATCATGAAATCTTTTCAGTTCTTTCGACCAGCGCGTTGTCGTACATTGTGGTTTGCGGCGATCATCTGAGCATTCGGCACGCCAGTGCCAATCGTAACCAAAGAGTGCTTCATCGTCCAGACCTTTACCATGAAGAAGCTGGATGGTAGGCGATTCGGGGTCCCAAAATGCAACATGCTGCCTATCATGGCTCACAACATGGAGAATCAGTCCGAGATCCGAATTCTCACGTCCTGAGGCTATAGTGAGGCGTGTGCGATCTTGGTTCGAAAGGCTTGTCTCTGCGGCATAGAAGGCTTCAAGTTTATTAGCCAGAATGGAAGCGAAGTCCTCCTTCTCGGTAAATGACTGGGCGATCCTGGTTATCAAAGAATTCAACAAGCAAGGCAAGTTCATGCTGTCCCAATTGGGTGGCGGCTGCCTCCACAAAACGCCGAGCAATAGCTTCGCCTGAGAGAAGTGTTACAATAGTTTGATGCCGGTCGTACTCAACATCGGCAGGCATGTTGACATCGAGTGTCGAATACTAGGTAGGATTCAATGTGCTCATTTTAGTAAGGCGATGCTTAAGCATCGCATCAAAACAATCCGAAGCCTGCATGATTCAAGTATTCTCAGTATTTCGTGACAGACAATCGTGTGTAGGCTTAATTAATTGGCACATATGCTCATACTCAAAAGCTCTATCGCAGTACTGGATGTACTTAAGAACGTCTGATTACCGGTGTCGTGTCAGAGATGTTTGTCTCCAGAGTGAAGTTAAGTTACGGAAGGGTAGCTACTAGGTCATAGTTATGGGTAAAAGCTCAATATTATTGATTCCTGAGTTCCCCTAAGAAGTATTGGAAGGGAACTCATCCTTATATAGTAAATACTAGACTGTCTCCCCACAATTAAGCTCCTTCTACCCTGCTGCGACCCTAGTCCCTGACATGTCGCGTCTTTGACTTGTCTTGTGGTAGGGGAAACCAAGGGGTGATGTGTAAATAAGCTGTGTCGAAAGTGATGATGATGAGAGAAGGTGCCAGATCCATGTATTTCCCCACCAGAATTCCTGTACAGAATACCTTGTCTTTTCCTCTCTTCTTCAAGTAGATTATTATTTCCAGAATAGAGGGGCTTGTTAGTCATCGCACCTACAGCTACTATTGCTTCTGTGACATATTACCTGTAATATCATGCGTCTAATAGAGAAAAAGCTTACTCCTCCCTCCTATAATGGAAGCGGCCGTTAAAAAAATTTTCTTGGTCTACACGGCCAGGAGAAGCAGCACAAAAAGAGAGTTAATGGTCAGTATGAGGGTCGAACTCATGGCCTTCGCATTACTTGATACAGTAATATTATACTGTATTAGTACGACGCTCTAACCAACTGAGCTAACCAACCGAATAATCGTTGAATAATCGCCCGCTTATTGCTGATTAGGTACGTACCTGGCATTAGCCCTGCACAAGGTGGTCAGTGCGCAACCCACAATCCATGTATTTCCCCACCAGACTACACAGGTTAAGACAGATTTGAAGCTGGCAGTTGGCATACGCAGTAGTGAAGCATGCGGACCAAATCGGTTTGGAGGTACAAGCCTGTGGACCTGTATGATACGGGCATGGCCGGGTACTACTGAACTCCGAATAAGAGTTCCTGATCTCCAATCGTTACTTGGTTGGTTAGCTCAGTTGGTTAGAGCGTCGTACTAATACAGTATAATATTACTGTATCAAGTAATGCGAAGGCCATGAGTTCGACCCTCATACTGACCACATTTATCTTTTTGCAACTTTTCAAACCAGATGCAAGATCTCTTGTCCCTTATAAGGGCTTATGATAAATGACTTCTTAGAAAGTCATCCGTCATGCGCCTCGATCGGGTGTATAATACCCTCTCGGGCCAGCTTCCTCGAGGCTAAGTCAAATACTAAAAGCCCATTGCTTGCCTATTATAGGTAAAATGACTTGTACTCTTCTAGCTCAGCTTCCTTGTGGCCATGTCAAATGCTGAAAGCTGGATGGTTGCAACTAACAGAAGAGAGGTCTCCCCTTTCTATCATCGTCGCCATCAAAATCTTCTTCGAGAATAAATACTCGAAAGCTCCCTATCTGATAATATCATGGATTTCCTACCCAAGCACCGCTTCTAGATGATCCACCCCTGAAGCTTCCAATTTCACCACCTATCCGCAACCATGCTTCAGACTGTCTGCCACACTACTGCCGAGTCTCATGATACTTTGGAGGAGTTGGCTAAGGTGATAGCAAGGTCGAATCGAGTTATCGCTATCACAGGTGCTGTATCAGTACCAGTGCCGGCATCCCAGTAAGAATAAAGACCCCTTGAGTTTTGGTGATGCTCACAGGACTAGGATTTCGAATCATTGAACTTAAATCGACCCGGTGTCAAGACTCGAGATCTCTTTCAGCAAACGGCTCTTTCTTATCTATCAGACGGGCCCGCACTGATCAAACTCTGCCTTGAACTATTTGAGCATGCAGAGACTAGTCAGCCAAGCCTACCGCATCGATTCCTTATGGATCTATTGAAAAGTGGCCAACTCGTCAGAACATATACGCAGAATATCGATTGCCTCGAAGAGCAAGCAGGTCTTTGCATAGACGTAAGCAAAGGGCCAGGTGTTTTCATTTCCGACCCTACCTCCGACACAACAGCGCCACTTCAACCATCTCTGCCTTGAGGCGTTGAATGTGTGAAATTGCATGGATCGATTCGTTTGCTTCCGTGCATAAAATGTAGACAGCAATGCAGTTGGTCCCAGTTGCTGAGCTCAGCGGCACATGGGCAACTTCCAACTTCCTCCCTGTCCAGCTTGTCCTACCATGAGCAGAAGGGGCCGTACACTACAGCCACAGCCAGGACTTCTCCGACCAGGCATCCTCCTATACGACGAGCCAGACCCGCGGGCCCAGACGATCGCAGAGATAATTCAACATGATTTGTCCCTTGATGTCGGCTTGCTTTTGATCCTCGGGACGAGTCTTATAGTACATGGCATCTAGAAACTGACTAGAGAATTTGTGAAACTTGCTCACAAGAATGATGGCCTTGTGTTGTATATTAACCAGAAAGGGCCGCCTAGAAAGCACTGGGATGGGGTGGTTGACTACTGGGTTGAGTGGAAATGCGATGCGTGGGTTAATGATTTGACAACTTGAGACCGCTGGCTGTCAACTGCGGGATGTTTGAAGTCAGCGACTATTGATGATGAAGTCCTGCGCTTAGAGCGTAAACGTCTTGCTGCTGAACCTGATCATATTGCCAGACACGTTAGAAGGCGTTGCAAGTCTGCAGGGGACGGGCGGCGAAGGTAAGCGTTGGTTGGGACAAGGAATCTATTAGTGATACATCGATATATGTATTGAGTGAATAGTTGGCTGTGAAAATAATAAGTGTTATGAAGTTGCTTCAGGTTACTTACTAGGTGCTCTAGTCGCCATTGCCAAGAAGTAAGAAATGCTCCGTTTGGATACGCAGACACGGCAGACCACCGTAATCCACCGTAATCCTCCGTTATCTTATGATCAGCTTTATGCACGCATAGGTGGGGTTTCGCTCAGGACGGGCTCAGTGCATAAAGTCCCCAATTTAATCCACCCACGTAAAACCCGGCGTAACGGGATCGTGGCTGGTGGTAGCTCTAGCCACTTTAGGAATACTTCTGCCCGGTGGGGCGAAGGTGTTAGCGCGCCAAGAATACCTGACAAGGAACACTTTACTGAACACAGACTGCGTAAGGTACTTGGCCAAAATGATTTGAAGCTCGAGTCTGTTCCAGGAACCTCCTAACTAGGCACCTATAGCTGCGCGAATTCGTAGATACAGGCGCCCAGAAGAAGAAGAAGCAGTCACCTCGATGTCGGGCCGCCTGCGGAAAAGCGGAGGGAGCAGCACGCTGCCACAGACCTCTTTAAGAGCGTCGCGCGTAAGTAAATAAAGAAATGCCCCTGCCAAGAAGCCTTCCTCACACGACCATCTCGACATGCTCTAGATCGCGTCGTTTCGCGCCTCGCACAACACCCAGCCAAGCTACGACCTGCTCACCGGCGCCGAACATGCCTCTTCTGCCCACCATGATCGGCCGTCTTCGCGACAGAGCCACGAGCCCGGCGAGTCGGTGCGGGCCTCGTCGCGCGAGAGTTCTAAAGAAAACCTCGCGCCACCCGACGCCGAAGAATACGAGACCCAGCGCAAGCGCATAGAAGAGCTGAAGGCTGAAGTTGCTACCATGCGCTACCGCATCGAGACCACCGAGCAGGAGAAGGAGATGCTGGTGCTACAACACGAGAACGAGATTCGCGAGGTCCAGCGCAAGGCCGAAGACGACTTCAAGCAGAAACAGGCAGCCGAGGGCGAAAAGAGCAGGGCGCAACGCCAATACGAGTCCATGCAGGAGGAGCTACAGACCGTGAAAGAGTCCTCGGCCCAGGATACTGCCGAGCTGGACAGGAGACTGCGCGAGTCCCAAGACGAAGCACGGCTACTCAGGGAACAACTGGAGGACTTGTCTGTTGCCAAGGAGGAGGGAGAGCGCATGACCCAAAGGCGAGCTAACGAGGTGGAGGCACAGCTGGCGGACTTACGGCAGACTATCGAGGAGCTAGAACACGACGCCCAAACACGCGAATCATCACTAAGTGCTGCGCAGGACAGATCAGCCCAACAAGATAGGCTCGTCGGCAACCTAGAGGCAGAAATAATACGGTTGAAAGCCCAGACGGGCGACGCTGAGACCATTGCGATAATTCGTCGGGAACTGAGTGACCAGGTTCAGCACATACGATCACTGGAGGCCAAAACATCCAAACAACATGCCGAACTGGTGCATCTTCGCCAGGTCCACAAGGCTGTTGAGATTGTCGAGGAAGAAAAGCGTTCGCTGCAACGAAAAGTTGACGCTGCTCAGGCACTAGAGGCAGAACTCAACGAGGTCCTCATCCAGAAGCAACGACTGGAGAACGAACGGTTGGCTTGGACAGCTTTTCTACAGAACGCTAGCGCAGAGGACGGAGTTATGGAATTCGATTCTCCCGAGGCCGTCGCTCGTGCCCTTGTCGAGGAGCGCTATAACTCGGCCTCCCTCGTGGAGAAGCTAGGCGAGGTACAGCCTCAAATCGCCGAGCGAGATGAGATAATCAAGTCATTAGAGTCGGACAAAAAGAACCTGACAACACAGCTTGAGAAATCAAGAACAACTGCTGCTCCTCTCACTGCTGGCAAATCCCAGGCTCGGCTGGAAAGGCAACGCGCGTTAGCTACAAAGGAAATTGAATATCTACGGGCTCAGCTGAAGACTTTTGATGCGGAAGATGAGACCTTCGACACAGGCAACTTCGACCAGCAGAAGGTCGACCGCATTTCTGAGCTCGAGAAACTTGTTGACACGTACAAGGAAGAAGTCCAAAGCCTACACAAAGAGCTGTCGGTGGCTGAGGCATCGGCTGGAACCCAAGAACCTGCTGTTGGGTCAAAGCGGAGTCACACGGATGAATCAGAGAACGAGCAGCTAGGCGAACTGAACCGGAAACGTCGTAAACTAGCAGACGACCTCTCAAAACTCCAAACGGCGCACCAGCTCTTGCAAAAGGAGCATGAGGTCCTGAACTCGCGACTCGCAGCAGCAGAGTCAGCAAACAAGACACGAGTCCTATCCCTGCGCTCAAACCCCACCTCTGATTTCGAAGCCATCAAAACAGCCACATTGGCGGCCCTCAAGCTCGAGAACCAAGAACTACTCGCCCAGCTGTCCAAAGAAGCGCGGCGCAACCCGAAGGCAGCTCTAATCCCAGCGTCCCAGCTGGCCGCGGCGCGGCGCGAGATCGAGGAGGCGCAGCGGGAGACGGCGTCGGCGCAGAAGACGACGCGGCGGCTGAAGGAGGTTTGGGCGGCCAAGTCGCAGGAGTTCAAGGAGGCCATCTTTAGTACGCTAGGGTGGACGGTGACGTTCATCCCGAACGGCAAGATGCGCGTCGAGAGTCTGTACTGCCCCAGCGCCACGGACGAGCACGAGAACAGCATCGTCTTCGACGGCGAGCGCGGCACCATGAAGGTTAGCGGCGGGCCCCAGAGCCCCTTCGCCCGCCGGATCGCCGACCAGATCCAGTTCTGGGTCCGCGACAAGGGCTGTATCCCCGGCTTCCTCGCCGCCCTGACCCTCGAGTTCTACGAGGAGCATACACGTGCTGCAGGCGGCTAGACGAATTGTTCCGTCCATCTATATATCCCTCTACCCATCTCTCTACCTCTCTACCTGTCTATCTTGATTGCTTTCACGACAGTAGGATTGCGATTAGCTATGAATGGCGTTTAGACGACAGCGGGCGAACGATGTTGTTCTTTTTGGCTCTGACTATTTATTTCTCTGCCTTGTAATGGTAATACATGTACATATGGTTGATACCTCGCTCGCAACTCGAGATAGATGGAAAGTCGGGGTTGTAATATGGAGTTCATGATATCCACCACCTAGCGATTCGTGCCTTGAGAAATCGACAACATTTCCAATATGAATAGTATCAGAACATCCTTTGCCAAAGATAAAAAAAGACTAATGGGAATACTGATAACGTGAAAAGTAATAATGATTCATGTCTAGCCTGACCGAGATGATTAGTCTAGGGTAAGCCAGAACTTAACTAATATTGCAGTGATGGTTGGTTATATGACAAAGTATGATCAAATTATCGAGACTATGTACGATGCTTTTTTTCTTTTTGGAATATTTCAGAACAGATGATGATGATGATGACAATAAGGTAATTGAGTCCCATGAGGCGGGGGGAAATCGGCCTTAAAGATAGCCGACAACGAGTGCGTCGTAATCAACCATGAAAAAGAAAAAAAAAAGATAAAATTTCTTCCCAAGCGCTTTGAAATCCGAATATCGAGTACACTCTGCCTTGCATACAATTCCCTTTCTTCTCATCCTACCAATATGTAAAACTTACTAGGGACTCGGTCTCGCTTCATACCTCCCACTCAGCAGCTTTCGCACCGCAGGAACATCAACCCATTTTCCATCCGCGGCGGACGACGCCGCATCGGCAAAAGGATCGTCATCGGCAATTTCGACTTCCTTACTCTTGCCTTCTTCGAATTTGGAGAGGGATATTGTTTGGCCAGCTTCGGCATCCACCGGGGGACTAAACTCCCACCGAGCCTCGACACTACCTGGTTTCGGCTCGGCACCTTGCTCTCCTACAACTCGACATACTATCTTCTGCCAGTCTGCACCTGGAGATAATGTGACGTCGCCAAGACGCCAGTATACCAGATGCTTGTCCTTCAGATGAGTCCCAGAAGGCTTCGTCTGGACACCAGAGGCTTTGCCTTCATACGTGGCAAAGATGACGAGATTATGGAGTTGTATGGGAGAGTTGTCAGCTGCGAAGTTGAATGATGGGTTCAGTTTGTATTGCATTAGTAGGCCGAGTTTGTCGCCTTGGGGCTTCCACGTAGGGTGGAGCAGGATGGGAATATGTTCGCTCAGTGGCGCAGTTGGATCAGAATGTAGTTTGTATGAAAAACCAATATGGGTATTCCGGAGGTGGGAAGTGTCCATCGTGAACTGATCAGGATGGTCAGGGCTATTAGAGACAAAGATCCGGTTAGGGCCTATGGAGTCGAGAAGAGAGAAATTGTTGATTCGGACAGATAGATGGGCTAGGAAGTGGTCAGTGACTGCATTTTGCCATCATAATAGATATTCTAGGATGGCACTTACATGGTGGATTTGTATCGTCGCCAGGATTGAAAGACAAGGCAATTTCGCCGTTGACCTTCACAGATTTAACTGTACCGTTCTCGAAAGTCGCTGATACAGTTTCTATCAAAGACGAATTCAGCCCTGGCTGGTGCATTTCGGGGTGTTTTGCTTGAACAACGCTGCTCAGCGAATTGGCGGATCGGATAGACTGCGTGTCGGATGTTCCTGCGACGCTAGCTTCGGAAGCCAATGTTGACAAGCCTGTGGCTCTGGAGAACATTGTTGGGATAGGGGGCATCACGGTAGAACTTGCGGAATTCTCGGAAACAGGGCCCGGCACATATATGGTGTTACGCACGTCTCTACGACCTCTGACAGTGCCTACCCTCCGCGCTGGTGCTCCCATTGCAGACAGACTGTTCGCAACGTTTGATAGGGCTGCTTTTTTAGCCTCCTCATCTTCTTCAGCGACAGGCTCCTTTTGGATATTTAGCTTGAACGCATGGTCGGTTTCTTGAGAAGCTGCCTCTTTTTCAGCCTGTGATATAGGATCATGCGAATACGTCGGTACACTAAACCCTTCTGCATCCTTCTCTGGCTCTCTCTGGGACGGCGGAGGCCCCGGGGGAGGCGGCACGTCTAATGCGTCCAGTGCACCACCTGTTCCATTGACTTGGGACGTGGTGGTTGTCCCCGTCGCCGGTCGCACTCCATCGGTTGAGTTAACTCTTCCAACACCATTGGGACCATCGTGGCTAATCTTCTCCCTAGAAGCCTCGGAAGTGCGGAAGGGCTCGCTTGTGTCGTCGGGATCTTCCGCTAGCGCACCCAGTCGGTTGGTTGAGTCACCCAGGTTACTTGAGGAAGCTCTTGGGGAAAGCCCATGACTGCTCCTGGTATTTCTCCCAAATGGACTCTTCGATGGTGCCAGTTGGCCAAACCCACCGTGTATGCTCTGGCGCCGACGCCCAAGCATAGTGCCAATGCGACTTCGCAACTTATTCTCAGGCGGACCCTCCTTAGATCCCGAATAATCACTCCGATCATCTTCTGTTTGCACATTGGCACTTGATGGTACTGTGCCAGGCGTGCTTGGACCACTAGTGTTGGTTGGTTGTCGCGCAGTTGTTGCTCGCTTCTCTAATTTTGGGCGCCCTGTGGTCACTTTCGAAACAAATTGCTGAATCTCATTCGCGGTATTGTAGTCGAGAAGACTATTCAACACGCTTTCAGCATCGGTTTGAAGCTTCTGCGCGTGTTCTCCTTCGAAGGTGCCGTACTGGGTCAAGCAATCGCGCAATTGATTCATGCGACTCTCATCCACAGCCTGGAGATTCTCAAAGACGAAGGGAGCCTGCGATTTCCACTGATTTGTGGCAGACTCAAGCTTGCTCGCAGCCATGTCAACCTTTTGAGCACTGGCTTTGCCACCCTTCTTGGTCAGCTTGTCCGACTTTTCTTGTGCCTCCTCTAGCTCCCTAGCCACCTTTTGAAGGTTCCCTTGTATGGTTTGAATATTTTGCATTTCTTTCTTGACTTCAAACATCCGAAGGGGCGTCTCAACTTCTTTTTCGATGTGTGTAGCGAAGGTATGATGGGATGTCGCGACGAACTCGACAGACTGGAGGATTTTGTCCCATTGAGCCTGAAAGCTCCTTGAATATCGTCAGCCAAGTTGTACGCAACGAGCCATGGCTGCCGCCAATCCGACTGGTGCTTACCCGAGCTCTGATTGCGCATTAGGGACACGGAATTGAGTTAGCCTGCGTAGTCCTTGGGCGTATTGTTCCTCGACTCTCCGACGTTCCTGAATACGCGTCAGCTTCCGGCATGTATCTCCTCGGCGGTGGTTAAGGCCTCGACTCGCACCTGCAGCCAGTCGGCGATTTCATTGTTGACCTTGGTGATGCGCTTAACTCGGTCGGTGAGAACAGCAACGGCTTGGCCGGGATGGAGAGTATCCTAGAAAAAGAACCAGTCAACGATGCGCCCGCAATACTACCGCAATCCTACACAATTGGGACAGCCTACCAGCAGAGCGGGATACTCGGCCTTGGAAAGGCCATCCATGGTGAGCAGGATGAAGTGCGATCACGCAGGCGTCGACGTCGCGAGTGCGGAGGAGGGGCGAAATATAGACATATACATATATATAAAGCGCAGGGCCGGATAGACGAGCGCATCCAACGAAGCAATGGAAACTATTCGAACATGGAGCGTGGGGGGATTAATTGGACGAGGGAGGCGACGTGTTTGTATATATGCATCTGTCGACTATGGATATATGATATGGATATCGTAGCACATGAAAACGCCGGGAGCTCTGTGCAAGTTCGATGGCTGGGATCATGTAGGTATGTATGTAGTATGTAGTATGTAGTATGTAGTGTAGTGCAAAGATTCGGGCTTGGAATTGATTGATGAGGTCAAGTTCCGAGTGCCCAGCCAACCACTCCACAGCTGTCTAGCTTGAGACTAGACAGAGGCTTGCGAGGGTGGTTTTTCCTATTAGAGCCTAGTAGGGAATATGTATGTACAATATGCACAATAGTATTTAAGTTACGTCTCTGCTGTTGCTTCTACATTGTATACCCAAGGTACACCTACCCTACTCAAGTAGAGAAGGCCTAACCTGGCTTACATAAGTAAGTATGTAACCTTGGAGGAGTCTTGGCGTGAACCAGCTGTTGCCAGCTAATTAAAACACTTACCAGTCCGGCACCATACGCATGCATACATCTTCTATCCACCTACGCAATAGTATACAGCTCTTCGGTTTCTCCTATTCACCTCTTGTAAACCATCAGGTTGGCACCTTAGCATTATATAGGTATATATATACATGGGCACCTCTTCGTTCATGATAGAAGTCTATGTTGCCGACTTTGTGAACGTTACGTCCTTGCCCGACTAGTAAGGAGTAAGTTCCAATCGCACACATGACTTCTCAACCAGACTGGAGGGTGTCGCTCACCTCAACCAATCGTTACGATACGATACAAGCTATGTCAGCCTCTTCATTTCCCCTGATCATCATTATACCCTTGTGCTCATGAACTGTTTCAGAAAAGATGCGCTTTGTCAAATAGGCGTCCCAGCTACTAACGCACAAAAGGATGCGTTTTCCATAGAGAACGAGGCGTATAAAATGTCTACATCGAGAGTAAGTAAGGCTGCTCGTTAGTCTGATAAAACATTTGCTATGCTTATCTATCTCAGTTTGCTTCAAGACCAAATCTACTTGGCCCCCTATTTTACACTCTGCATTGTAATCGCGCTAACTCCGAAATAGAACCATTATGAAGCCGCCTGCCAAATTGGACCCCAGCCAAATTGCTCGGATTCACTTCAGCAACTTGGGGAACTCCATACCTCAGATGAAGCATCAAATTCTCCGGTCATAACTATAGGGTCTTACCAAGACTGCCAACACATTGGCGATGGTGTGACTGCTGAGGTGTACAGGTCCAAAACGATAGCTCTCAAAGTTATCGTGCAGACTCGGAATATTGAGCCACATGACCCGTTCCGAGAGGCCAAAATCCTCAGATTACTCAAGAAGCCATGTATCCCGTTGCTGGAGACTTTTAGAGACCAAGAACAACGTTTTGTTCTTGCCTTCCCATACATGCCAATAAGCCTCGAGAGTCTCATTGCACGTGGTAGTATTCCTAGAAGCTCTATTATAAAGCACTTTAGGGATCTCTTTACGGCTCTCCACGATTTACATAGTCAGGGCATAATACACAGGGATATAAAACCCTCTGCCATCCTGCTCCAGTCATCCGATGGGCCCGCTTACCTTTCTGACTTCGGCACGGCGTGGCACCCCGAGCTATCAATCTACACAGAACCTATAGATAAAAAAATTCTAGATATTGGCACAGGGTCTTATCGTTCACCTGAAGTGTTGTTCGGGGATAGGGCATATGACGCGGCTGTCGACATGTGGGCAGCTGGTGCTATGCTTGCGGAATGCTGTCGCACACCACCAAGAACACTCTTCGAATCACGACCAGCTCACGAAGACGGGAACCAACTCGGACTGATCCTGAGTATTTTCAAGACCATTGGAAGTCCGACTCGTGAGTCATGGCCGGAAGCTGTGGATTTCAAAACACCACCCTTTGAAATGTATCGAACCTTTGAGGGACGAAAATGGGAGGATCTGTTGCCGGATGTTGAAGTCGGATTTCGCGATATCATAATGTCGCTCGTAAAATATAGCAGCAATGCAAGAGCTTCTGCGTCCCAGGTACACCCTCAATACCCTAATTCCTCTGACAGTATAACACTAACATTTTACAGGTATTGCAGCACGAGTATTTCTCAACTGCAAGTGTCTGATCCTCTCTCTCCATATTTTTAGACCATTATCGTCTCCCAGAAGCCCCTGGTTTTTAAAAGCCGCAATTGAACATCAAGGCACTACTCTACGAAAGCTTTAGAGCCTATTGTTCATAACGGTATGCGCGACCTTGGCCCGTCTAAGTTTGCAGACTGGTCTGTCGATGGCGCCTAGCAAGTTCTCAAACAATGATAATTCGCCACCAATCGAAGCCATCATCGTAAAGTCACTGCTATCCCGCCCACCTTTCCCCTTTCCCCTTTTCTTCCCCTGTCACGTTTCACTTCCCAATCGACCATCCTAAATAGTCTTGACAGTTGCTATCTCCAATAGTCGAAAATCAAACTGTTCAAGGCTCCAAAGGGCTTGGTTATGCCGATAAGGACGAGAGACTCGCCTTATCATACCATATGGAAGCTGCTGCAATAGCTATGATGGTGATCACGCTTGCCATTGCTTTGCTGATAGCCGTTTGAAATTTTGGTCAGACTACCTAGGGAATGGGACCACTCTATTGTGTTCAAAGATGGCCAAGGCATATCTGGGATCGGTATACCGGTATACCGGTATCCAGGCACAGTTCATTCCATTACAGTGTCGAGGTTAGTATCCGCTGGATTCTTTGGTACGAAGCTAGTCCCCTGTGGTTGTGGCTTATTTTTGCGCAGTCTCTTAGGTATGCGCATGCGTCTACTAAAATTGAAAAGCATGATCGTACATAGTGCTCACCCCGAATCCATCTTCCGGTTTGAATATCCTAAGCCTCTCCAGAGGCGCAGGCCGCTTTGCATTGGCGATACTAGGCTACTGTTAGCAAGTATGGGACTTCGGTATGCTCTAGGCAAAATCTACTGGGCTTTGTAATTCTCGACTAGCACTTGACGACCTTTACCCGATATGCCGAGCTCATTCGTCTAATGGTTCAAAATTTGGCTGGCAAAGATACTCATACTTGTCATGAAATTGTCGAAGGGTTGAAAGTTAACATCGGTAAGTGGCTGAAACGTGTGGAAGCCATTCCGACTGAGCTCAAGAAGGACTCGGTCCATTTCTTAGGGTCTCTTTCCGTGAGGAGGAATTATGATCAGACAATTCTCAACACCGATCCTGTAACGGGGTCATACGTACCTAGGTTCATCACCTCATATATCATAACCCGTTAGGCTGAAGGTATTTGATCTATAGTGAAAACAAAATATTCGGGATTCGGGAGCGATTCATTAAACTAGTTCTGCCTACCTAGTTAGATCGTCGTTTGTGATCTCCATGACGATATTTGTGCGACGGCATGCAGACATCCGGCCCGACTTGCCGTAACACGACGAGAATAAATCAGATGAAATGGGGCCGCAAAGTACAATCTCACTCGACCCTCACATGGGCATCGGGTAACACAATCGGTGTGTCGCCGGGAATAGCTCCCGTGTGCGAACTACCGGTGCACCGACTCCAGCATGGGGACGCTCGCCTCGGATATTTCTGTGATTTCTGTATGAGACTTAGCGTCAAAACTTCCGGTTATTATAAGAGGCGACACGTCGATACGATATGACTACCGAGAGAAGCCACACCAGCACGTTGGTGTTACCGCGCTAATATGACATATTGCGTAGAATTTCGGTTCTAGCAAACACTATGTACTCAACTTCCGCCAATACCTTGTACCTTTTAGTAGCAGAACGCTGCGTTGAGTTCTCCCTATTGTTTCGCTATGCTGCGAAATCCATCTTGTGCTAAAAAGACTTCTCACCCATATTTGCTTGGAACTGGCCCACGGGGATGGTGTGACGGCACTCAGTCTTTATATGTGTTTGTTTATGTCGAGCACGATGTTCAGATGGGCTATCTTCAGGTACGAAGCGAAGGGAGCTTGACTACGCAGTATGATAACTGACAGGCCAATCCTTTGGCGTCGTAATCCCCCTGTGCGACCGTCGTACCTTTCTGATTGCTGTGGTTCCTTACTTAGTCTTTGCCGAAGCAAGGGGGCAGTACTTACAAACCCACAAAACAGTACGCGTCTCGATTCAGAGCAGAAAATATCAACCCTTGCGAGTCCTAATCGTAAGATTTATCCCGTCACAAGTTCTTCTGAACTAACTAAACCACTGCATGCAGCGTCCTAGAAAGCAGGGGCACTTCATACAATTTTCTGAGGTCGATATCAATATCCTCCCTGCCATCCCATCTCTATCAGAGTCTATTCTGTCCGGGCAAAGGGCTTCCACTTCTGCTCCTCCTTCGCCGAAAACCTTTTGGCCAGGGCGACAGCGTCCGGCTTTGGCGCGGTTCTTACCTCATCTCAATCCAAAAGGGATTCTCACACTTCGACCATCGCAGTACTTGTGTTTTTAACAGTCTGGCCCTTGATCCCCCTAATGGCGGACAGAGAAATGAACTCGGGTCTGGGAAGTGCCTCCGACAGAGGCACCTCGGTGTCTTCTCGAAGTACTAACAGGCGAGCATCTAGCAGCAGCAATGCGCGGACTCCTGCAGCCCGAGCACAACGAGATACCGCGGATGTAAGACGAGTGCTGCGAACAATAAGACAGGTCAAGGAATGCGCGTATAAGGTCAAGAAGGGCGGGCCAGGCGGCAAATACTTGATTCAACGGACCCTTCACTATTCCGGCTACAAGTTATTACGGGAGGAATTAAAGAAGTCAAACAATCAGGAGCTCTTGGAATACATAGATGGCGATAAGTTCCGGTAAGATTACCCAATGAATCATGACCTGTACTGGCTAATGGCGGGTTAGTTTCGACTATATACGTCGCCCTTGTAAAGGCGACAAGCAATTCGTGATTCATATGCCTTCAACGTTTCACGGGGCTATGACCGGAAAATTGAGTGACGTGATTGTCAGATGGCTTGGAGACATTGCAAACGGCACACTTTGCAACGCCGATGGCCCCAAGGAGGAAACCATGAGGATTGCAAAGGGGATCAGTTCAACTCTCGCCGCAAGGGTGAAATGCAACGAGCCCCGCGACGACCAGCTGGAACCCGATCTTTCCTATACTAATGAGGACTGCATAGATGCTGATTTGGTGATCGAGATAGCATGGTCTCAAAGTAATTTGAAATTATCTTCTAGGGCTACGCGATATATCGAAGGGAAACAGGGTGCGATACGAACTGTTATTGGGCTAAATATGAGTGACATCTACTACGGTGGATGTGGCGCTACGTTTTCGGTCTGGAAAGCCCAACTCGATGGGGGTGGGTGGAAGCGGACCACCGAAGTAGAGAACAAGGTAACACCTTCTAGAGTCCCAATGCATTAGTCATCTGTGTGATTCTGACGACTTTTTAGGAGTTTCTCGACGGAAATGGTCGACCTGTCGACCATTGCAAGTTACTTCTCTCTCTGAAGGACTTTATATGCGTGGAGCAAGCTAGCGAGTTTGGAGATTTTGAGGATATCTCGCTCGAGATTCCATCAACGACGCTCTATGATTTCTATAAATCCTCATTTAGACGACATATAATGAGCGAAGCGAAGGAAAAGATTGAAGAAGTAAAAAAGAACGCGATTGACACTTTGGTCAAGCTCTCTAGTATCGAGAGAATTATGCTGGAGCAAAGAGCAGCAGGAAATATTCGCGGACGTACAGCTATAAGGAAAGAGGAAGTGACTGACACGATGCTAGAAGTGGAGAAAGAGATTGTTGACATGAAGGCCAAGATGGAGGATGTAAACGAGAAGATGAGCAAGGTTGACAATAGAATGGAAAGGGTGGAGAAGCAGAGAGTTGAGGTAGAAAATAGGGTGGCCGAACTAGAAGCAAGGCTCGCGAACGCGAGGGCCAAGGAAGAGAGTTTTGATGGCGCTATGGATTGAGTAGGTTCAGGGCTGGTTTCTGAACGCGCTTGTTTCTCCGGAGATATTAGATAAATTAGCTAGCAAGCTATCTATATTTCTCGTCTCACCCTCAAAATGAGCCATCTTCTTGAGGCAAGCAGATTTATCAAACTATTAGCAATGCAGTTTGATTAAGCCTTTGAATTTCTTAGTTACTGAAGTTATATGCTGTAGTTCCTCGCCGCTAGGTAGCAACGCTTATCCACACTATGCGCTAGGAAATCGAGATGGCCACCCGAAAGTCAATAACCATAAATGCTAGCAGGTCTTTGATCAATTAGGGCCCCGAGAACCGGCGAAAATTGCAGTCTTTCTCAGAACGAAATAGTCTCCTTATTCATAACAATACCTGTTCCTATCTGGACTCATTGCGATATAGAAGCGACTTAAGTTATTAGATCTCCCAGTATTGCCGGTCGCAGAGCAACTAGGTACCACAGCTAGCATGCCAAGCCTCCATACGTCAACGACCAAACCGATCGCAATCCGCCCTAAGTATGAAAATCCTCGAGATACTACGATAATCTAAGAGCTAGCGTCACATCGAACTTCTTTTTAATCATCGGTTCCTGTGCGGCGAAGCCTTGGATTTAGATGGCAACCTAGACTAGCGCTACTTTGCGTTTGGAGGAGTATTGAGATGGCTTTACATCTACCTGGGCAGCATAGTCGGAGGCCAGTGGGCTAAAAGGATGACTAGCCAGCGGCTCAGCTCCCTGCAGAGTACCTAGAAGTGTAGCGGTAGCAACAGTCAATCTCCAAATGCGAAATCGAAGGCAGCAGCAGTTGGGGGAGCAACTGTTATATTCGACTTTACTCTAAGCCCGGCCAACCTCACTGTTTGTCCCTTTCCCTCTATATGTCTTATTCAGTTTTTTCCGAAATATGAAGTCGCCAATCCTACAGTGTTCGGCCGCCGACTTGCAGCAACGGCTGCAGTCTGGTGAGCTAACAAGTGTGCGGCTCGTAGGCGACTTCTTGGACCAAATCTCAGCACACAACCACGACGGCATGTGCCTGAACGCGCTGATTTCGGTGCTTCCGCGGTCGCGCGCGCTCGAGACGGCGAAAAGACTGGATGATGAGCGGGCGCAGGGCAGAACCCGTAGTCCACTTCATGGCATTCCTATTATTATTAAGGTATACTTATAACGGAGGTTAATGGCATCGAAACTCCTATTCGTTTGCTTATTTTGTGCTCTTAGCGCTAATGTCCTGCTTTACAAGGATTGCATCGTGACCGATCCCGAGTTGGGGATGCCGACGACGGTGGGATCCCACGTATTCTCAAAGCAAAAGGCAACTCGTAATGCACCAGTTGTCGAACAGGTAATAGTGGCGTCTTGCATATGCTCATGTTTAGACTATACTTACTAACTGCTGCGAACTAGTTTCTTGAGAATGGCTTAATTATTCTAGGAAAAGGAAACATGACAGTAGGTGGCCTACACCATAACCAGCCACCTCAAATATAACTAACCGTAGCTCAGGAGTTCTTAGGACTAAAGTAAATAAGTCCATTTTTATTTATTTCTCTGTATCTGAATATTTATGCTAATGCAGGACACTAGATCAGATAACACACCCATCGGCTGGAGTGCAGTAGGAGGTCAGACGCTCTCTGCTCATAGGAACCCGGATTTTGATGAAAAAGACCAGCCGGTAAGTCAAGGTCATTCCAGCTTCGTGTGCGCTACATATTGTATTCGGTTGCAGAGCACTAATAAGGTCTTTCAAGACTTGCGGGGGATCTTCATCCGGTTCTGCCACAGCAGTCGCAGCAGGATTCTCACCTCTAAGCATCGGCACCGAGACCAGCGGCTCCCTAGTCTACCCTGCAAGCTGCTGTGGGTTGTATGGCATGAAGTTGACTCCGGGAAGTGCTTCGACCGAAGGTGTTTTCAAACTTAGCAACACTTTTGACGGGCTCGGAGTCCTCGGTAGGACCCCTAAAGACCTTGCACTTCTTACCGAGATAATTTTCAACAAAGACCGTCGAGATATCTTGGGACCCAAAACTCTCGCTTCAGCGCTAGAGAATCCGGCTTGGGGTGAATTGGGTATTGGCATTGTCGCTTCAACATGGGGTATACCTCACACAATGGACAAATGGTCGGGATCAGACGTGGTATGTCTCTATCACTGTCCCGTTTGGTCCTTATACGACGCATTCTAACCTCTTTCACAGAAATCACTATACGAGACAGTCCCCGTACGCCTAAAAGACCTCGGTGCGAAGGTGGAGTATCCTTTGGATATACCTGATGGCGCGGCTCTCAAGTACGGCGAAGATAGCCTTGTTACAGCGGCTTGTAAGTTAGGCCAAGGCTAGTACATGGATAATGATGACAACTGTGAACTAAACCAAGGCTAGACTCCGAATTTCCTAAGAGGGTTGAAGAATTTATATTAAATTTTGAGGACAACGCAGGTCTGAAATCGTTGTCCGATGTTATCCGGTGGAATGATGAGCATCCAGAGGCTTTACCAGCACGTAAGTGCCAGCATCCCCAATTTTAGCTCCTATGTGTCATATTTTAGTCTGTACGTTAACCTCCTCCCAGCGTATATCACCCAAACAGAATTGATCCGCTCGCGCGACAGCAACATGTCGGAAGACCGCCACCAAGAGGTGTGCCGTGAGCTCCGCCGTCTCGTTGTAGACGGCGACCTGGGCAAGTTGATGAAAGAGAAGGGCTTAGACATCATCGTGGCACCGTCGGACTCAACTTTGGTCTCTTATTCCGCCTGCGCAGGATGGCCCATTGCCACCGTCCCGCTTGGGAGGACGGAAAGCAACGGCCAGCCATTTGGACTATTTATACTAGCCCGAGAGAACCGGGAAGACACATTGCTTAAGTTCATGCATCTATTCGAAGCAAGTTTCCCGCCAGTTGCTCTTCCGACGGAACCATTTACAGCATAAGATCACTTAGTGTGGCCAGAATAGGGGTAACGTGTATGCTAGTTGCCGAAGATTCCAGGTTGTGGAGGAGTCACCATTGTTGCCATGCTATTCAACATCCTGCCAGGATCTATTTCGTCAATCACGACGTTCTATATTATTGTATTATCTCTAGGCTGCGCTAAGTTTCAATATGCTACGTGCTGAAGCTCTGCACTGCCCTGCCAATACTAAAAACCGCAATTAACTTCGGCTATCTAATAAGTGCTATAAACTTCAACTCGCTTACAGCGCTGAAAATATACAAGAAGTTTTTTTAAGCCGAGTTAACAACTTACCTCCAATTATGCCGTTATTGTTCACTTTGGCAATCACAGAAGGTGAAGTTCTGCAAGAGATGCTCAATTTATATAGCGGTCTAAATTATTTGTGTCCTCAAAAAGTATATGATACAAGCCTGACTCACTCTTGGCGTAGAGGATACAAGTTTTCATCTATGAGTGAAAAGGAAACACACCAATTCCATCATCCAAATCGGCAAATCCGTCAAAGTTAGAGAAAGGCCCTTCCCATCCCTCTTCCGTCGCGTCAAGTGTTGTGATCTGCTCGTCCATAGGATCATTTCCTTGTGCATAGTTATCAACCTCGTAGTCAAATTCTCCTTCTCCTACGATGTTCCTCTGCCTCCATATCTCCAATTGTCCGTTTGTGTAGTCAACTGCCTCAGTCTCGTCAACTCTAAAGAAAGGGTCTTCCAACACAATTTCCGCCCCGTTGAGCGCCACATCTTGCCCACCCGGAAGATTCATTTCCGGAACATAGTCGTTCATCTCGAGCTCAGGTATGCCCTCTTGTAAGTTGCTCCTTTGCTCACATAGCTCTGGCTGGTTCGCTGTGAGTTCATCTGATCTCCTGCTAGCCACATTGTTGCTAACATCAAATTGCTCCGTACCGGCTTCTACTATGTCATCAACCTCTATGACCCTCTGAGATGTCATTTTCTGGGATAGAACCAGTCCGTCCACCACCTGCTCGCCTGTGTTGCTGAAGCCACTAGACTCGGCCATTGTGGGGTCCATGCCGTCCCACCAGGTTTGGGGTATACAATCCGTTTCGTAAGAAGCGCCGTGCATTTTGTCGTTATCTCTTTCGTTGCTTTCTTCTCCTTCGCTTTCATCATCCGAGGCATAAATCTCACTTGAAGACCTAGAAGAAGAGCTATACGACCCTACGCTATACTGGTCACCGTCTAACCGTATCTTCATCTTCCGGAAGCTCCAGTCATCGATCTCCTCCTCATACCGAAAATAACCACTAGAATCTATTTGATGGCAATGTCTATCCTGAAGTACCTGGTCTCTTTCTCCCCACGATCCATATTCCGTGAGGTGTCTTGCGATAGCATAATGACCTTCCTTTTTAGCAAAATAGATAGATCGAATGTAATGTATTCGCATATCCCCATCCAATTTTGCGCCCTTTTCCAAAAGAAAATTTACCACTAGAGCAACCAGAGTTAGTTATTGTGATCTTAAGCGTGATTTCGATGGTTGAGGGCGTTCTAGACAATATTTTGGCATACATTTAAAAATTCTACACTCCAGAAGCCTATAAAACAAGGGGTAAATAGTCCCGAGGAATACTTACTATCTAACCTTCCATGTTCTGATGCGCCTTCAAGAGCTGTGCGGCCGTAGTACTGAGCTGGTGGCGCATCTATATCTGCTCCACGAGAAAGCAGCAGCTGAGCCATTTTAAGATGCCCTCCTATGGCCGAGTATTGCAGCGCCGTTCCCCCAGACCTAAGTTGCCCCGGTGGGTTCACTCTGGCTTCGTACTCGAGAAGGAGACTAACGACGTGTAAATGTCCATTCAATACCGCAGATTGCAATGCTGTTGATTTCTCATGGAAACTTAAATCTACATCTACAAATTCCACGTCGGCTCCAGCAAGGAGAAGGAGACGAACCAGTTCAGTATTGCCAGTGAGTATAGCTAGATGTAGAGGGCATTGTTCCTTGCGATACCCGGTTTCCATGTAGGGGCGACAAGGAAAATCCAAGCAACCGACGAGTTTTATGTACTCGCGCACTTTTTGCGTATTTCCTGATTTAATGGCGTGGAGGAGAAGCGCCCTACGGCACGGAAGGTCCATGGTTTCTAGGGGGAAGCGACGCCAAAATGCTTGGCGGATTGGTTCGTTAGCGACTTCCATCAACCGCCTCATATCACACCATTGAGGTACGTATCCTCGTTGAACCATTACATCGACGACAGACTGGTTCTCAGACATAAAGGCCGCCCAAAGTGGCGTCAGGAACCAGAGTTCGTCGTCGACATATTCTGGTATAACGGGACCTGAAATAAAAGGGTCTTGTAAAAGAAAGAATACAAGGTCCCATTCACGTCTCTTTATGGATAAGGCGAGTGACGATGCCTCAAACTGGTCGATCTTGCTAGCAGGTCGATGACTGGCTAATAGTCGAACAATGGAATGATCTTCCGACTCAATGGCGGCCTCTGTAGCCTTCCACAGAGCCTCAGATGTGTAGCTCCCTCCCTCGGAAAAGTAGAAGGAGATAATTGCCTTATTTCCAGTTTCCACGGCAGCTTCTAGGATTTCTTCACCGTACCGATCCAAACGATTAATATCTACCCCCCTTGAAACAAATTCCGAAATGAGGGAGTCGTCACGCAGACGGATGGCCAGAATCAATTCCCCACCCACGAGCTTTGAGTGGGGTAGGAGGAGCTTCACTATCTCAACGCGCTCGCCTTTCAAGGCAAACTGAAGGGCGGTTTCAAGGTTCAGAAGATCCAATACAGAATTCGTAGATTCGTAGAAGGGAAAACAGAACTTCACATTGCAATCTACCCCCTGAGCTAATAGCTGCTGCACCAGGCCTGTATTCCCGTGATACGCTGCAACGTGTATTGGGGCAGGTATCGGTGTCTCCTTGATCCCAGCGTTTCGTGTCGGTCCGATGTCAGCGCCTAGTTCCAGTAGTCTCCGAGCAATGGTTGTGTTTTCTCTGTTCCAAGCTGTTGCGGCCAAAGGCTTTATTTCCATCGACCGCACATTACTTGCTACGACGCTGGGGTGTCGGTTCAAAATTTTCGACGCTGTATCTACGTCTCCTGCTAAGCATGAAATGAGAAGAGCTTCCTGGATAACATGCACAGGGACCTGCGTATGGTCTGAGATGACTGGGAGGAGTAGTCGTCTGATCCATTCCTCGTTTCCCGAAACAATGGCAACATGTAAAGGCCTATAACCTATTACAATGCCTTCAAACCCACGCAGGAACTCGCTGTTGGAGCAACTGCAACATTGATATTCGGAATACTGAGATTGCCACATGCTGGCTTCTTTTTCAATGAGAAATTCCGCCGTGTGGTTGTCAGACTCAGCGATAGAAATCGCAATTAGCAATATTAACCTTGAACATTGACATGGATAAAACAACGCTGAATGATCGTCTAATACTCCATATTCAGCAAGTAGTTGCATAAATTCCAGGGTCGAGCCAGAGTTCTCGGTAGAACCAATCCTATAGCCGATTATTTGTAGAATAATGTGAAAGTCATCGCCGAGATGTGCTTTAGCATTCAACAACATCCTCCCAAGGCGGGTATCGCACATATAGGCTGCTTCCTTCATACCGGTCCATGGTAATTTCCAAGGATGTACGTATTCCTCCTCTCCATGCGACAAATGTAGCATTCCACGCTTTATAATTCTCTTTGTTCCAAAATGCGTGAAAGAAAATGTTGGAAGATTAGGGTCAATGTCTGAAGCTAGAAGTTGTGATAGTATTGTGTAATGTTTCTCTCGAATTGCAGATCCGTATATTGCTTTTTGAATAGCCTCCGTCGTTATGCAGTGGCCACGAAGAGTTTGTGATAACATGTCCGGATTCGTGCGCGAAACTGCTTCAACAAAATGAAGCACGAATTGGTCATGGGCTTGTAGCTGGTATTCGTCTATGTTCCCCTTGCCAAGAAAGAACATGTTGTTTGAGAGGCGAAAGAAGATGAGTTTCAGGACTTCTGTAGGGATTGATAAAGACGAGTCTTTCCGTGCTAAATCCTGAGCCCCCTGTCGTTCAAATGGGTTTATATTGTCGTCCGGAATTGAATTTGTAAGTTGAAGAACTGTTTTGGAAAACTCGACAGGGTTTCTCGAAATCTCATATAGAGAAACGGAGGAGGATTGCCCCTCATACTTGAAAATGAATAGTTCAGAGCCAAACGTAGTAAAAGTTGTTCTTAGAAGACCACAAGGATCTCGCAATGCTGATCATAGGTTAGTATATATACTTAGCCAAGAAAATTATTATAACTCACTGCGCAACACCGTATTCTTGAAGTCGAACCAGGGCAGAGGCGGCCACGTGATATCTTCAATGATGATGGGGGTCTGGGCTCGAACAACGATCCCATCAGGTGTCTTAGGACTAGGTACTAGATGATTTTAATATAACATTCGAATATCTACTTTCTTGAAACGCACCATTATTTCCAAATTGGTTGGCAGTGGGGATAGACCTGTAACGCTGCGTTTCCTTACGCACTCTTTCCGGAGAGATAAGCATCCCAAATCGAGTCACCTCAGTCTGTTTTCCTGCTCTCCTTTTAAGTTGACTGTCGAGATACTTCCAATCCTCTTTTTTCACATATTTCCTCATGCCCCATTTCTGGAATTGGTAGTGGTACTGGCTCTTTCTATAGGGAGGTTAGCATATCAGGCAAAAAAGTAAAGTTTAGCTTACGTCTTGGCAAAATTGTGATTCCGTTTCATACAGGAGATGACATCTATTAGGGGTTTTTTCTCCTTTATGTACAGGTTTTGGATGAGTTCTCTGTGTTGTTCCCAGTCGTCGGACGGCATAGCTGCAGTATAGAGATGAGACACTGAAAGGAGGAAGACCAGTACTACTATGGTTACAGCTGTAACCACATAGAAAAAAGCGTAAATGGCCTGTCTTTACAGAATTGTGCTTTTGGCTGTACACCTGAAGGCTGAGATGGTTGCGTTTGATGATGAGGGGAAAATTGAAGCTTTTAAGTAATCGGAGGTTCTAAAAATGGTACGTTGGGGGCTGGCCACTTGCACAACCACGTTTTTCATGGCGATATGATTAGCTGGTACTAAAGTCACAACGCAGTTGTCATGCATGTTATCAACTTTTCGTCGCGCCCGATTGGACAAGCCCAAATCGGAATGCATAGAGGGAGCCTAGTCTGAGATGGCTGGGCCGGCGCGAAGCCTTATTATGTATTGCGGATGTGACCACCTTTACTATGATTGGATAAATCCATATTCTTAATGCATGGATTCCTTAACGTCCAGCACTTCGCGGCCCGGTCATCTTGAATACTCGTGTGATGATTGAACAACACCGAAATCGGAATTTGAAGATGGCTTGTTCTGGCAGAGTTACAGGCTAGGCTATACCTACACTTCCACGCAAGCGTCTCGCCTGATTACACGTTTCCAAAACCATAATTCTGAACAGCCTTGCCTCAAACTCTGCAAGGTTCGGTACTCATCATGGCGACTTTCAACACAATTCTAGGTCTTATGATTGGAAGAAACCAAAATCAGAAATTCAGGTCAGAAACACTTGAGATATGATACTTGTGTTACATCCTGCTCTGTAAGGACAACGATATGTATTCTATGGCAAGTGGAAAAGTATTTAATTGCTATCAGCCTCCCAGCCAACCCGACAGGTGTAATAGGAAAAGAGAAAAACCAAACTACTTCATCAAGCTAAGGACAACGAGGCTAAGAACCCTACCAGTAACCTATCCCAAACTTCCAACGATCCAGCCCTCACATAACCAACAATGGGCAAGACAGGTTTGTACCTTCTTTAACACAGGCCTTAGTCAGCTCTAAGTACTAACGCGAAGAAAAAGCCGCCGCTTCCTCCAGTGCCCCCGTCTCACGAGACGTGAAAAAATCCAAGCACAAGTCGAAGAAGTCCAAGTCTTCTTCTCACAAGAAGGCCAAGAAGAATCAGGAGGCCGACATGGCCGGCATTGGAGCCCAATTCTGGCAGTACGTATTAAACGCTTCCAACCTTTCGGACTTATGCTGATGCGGTAAATGCCCCAGGGACAACGAGACTCAGCAATCTTCCAGCTCTGGGAACTACCAGCAGACCATCACGTTTGACGAGTGATTATGGACTCGGAGGCTACGAAGATTTTATGGGGGAACTTTACTCCTTCTGTTTATCTTGTAAGCCTCCTTACATACATATCTATGCTCTTACGGGGCCCTGGCTTACCGATCTAGTTCCGCTGTCTCGTTCAGGTTCCATGAAAGATGCTTCTCGTCGGAACCATGTCTTTCTTTTCTTTCTCTTTTAGTAAAGCTTGTAACACTTTCTTTTTCTTTTGTTGAGAAGGGAAAGGGACGGAGGTTTGTGTTATGAATGGTTGCTTTTAAGCTCTTGTTACGCAGGAGTAGTTTACGAATATGCCACTCCTTCCTTTAGATGAACACTTGTTGGTTCGACGCTCAGCTGCTAGCAGCTTGGTACTCTGAATTGATTTTCATATTTTAACGTCTTCAGATAACTCTATTTGAGTGGTTATTAATATTGTTTGAAATCCTCATGTGACATGTATGCTTCTGAAGTAAATAGACATTCTATATATTCTTATACAACTTGGTACCTTTAGCTACAATAATCGTGTACGTTCGGTTAGACTATGGCGACAGCTATGTGTGTATTGAAGTAGAGCAGTGTAGTTATCTAGCTGAGGCACACTAGCCCCTGAGTGGCTAATTGGGCTTAGTCATGCTGCCCTAAATATCTCCCTCGTGTAAGTCTTGTTCTTTTACTTTCTTGCGATGGGTTCGACTTTAGTCAGATGGAGAACAGTCTTTACTACCTAGTTGATTAAATTATGTTCTATTTGATGATCTCATCCCTCGTATAATAATTATTCAGTTGTACTTAGAAGCATAGGATGTAGCTTGTCTCCTTTTCTACGGGGCAGGAAGTCAACCATTAAGGCGTCCTTATTCCTTTTCAGTATATTGCCCGTATTTAACGCTATGTGAGAGCTACAGGCGACGGCCCTGTCTGGATTTGGCTTTCGGCTTGTTTGCTTGTTTGTGGGGTGAATAGACCCGAGGGTTAGGGACCGAACCCGGTGGAAGGGATAGCTTTGCTAAGCGTTATATTGCTAAGGGGCAGAGTTTTATCTTCTGGAAGCTGAGGGGCCTAGTATATAAACTGATTATGTCCTTCTATTGCTTTTTTGATAATTCTTTTCTTAATTTTGCATTATTACTTCTTGAAAATGGGCACTCTTGCAAATTGCTTCTCCCCTTCATTTCAAGGGGGAATGAGCAATCTCAGCGTCCTTCCGTTGAATCTTTTTGACGCAACACAGAGCAATGTTTACCACGAGTTCTGTAGCGAGTGGGTGGCGGGGACGGAGTTGACAATGACAGTCGACGCGAATGGCAACAGGAAAGACCAGTTGCAACAGTCGGCCGAGAGTTTCGACCCTGATATGCACTATAACATCGACCTCAGCTTCCATCCGTCCGGTGGGGACAATAAGTGCGTGAAAGAATGCGCGGATGCCTTTTCTCAAATCTCAAGCACCTGCAGATACACGGATGGTGAGAATTCATACTCGTTTCTTAAAATATAAATGGGCATTTGCATAGAGAGGCCAACTCACTCAATATAAACATGCAGGACAGGACCAGTTCATGCAAGGGGGTGGTTCCCTAGACGTCGGTTGCGGTATCTTCGACTACATGATCACGCCGACCACGCCTCGCGAGACACAGGAACGACAATGCTACGGCGCCGACGACTTTGGCCCTCATGACGATATCCACCCCCGCCACCTGAGATACATATCAGGCCTTACCTGTGCGGGAACTGGCATCACACCTATCAAGCGCGGCGATCCATCGACCAATATTGTTTTCCCCGCCTACGACAAACAGCAGCCCGTGCAGATGAACATCTACTGGAAAGATGGCTGCGTGCTGGACTACCCTGGCACTGATGAAGTCTATCCAGCTAACCCGTTGGAACTGGACGATCCTGGAAGCACGTTTTGCCAAGATCTGCTTATAGATAATTGGGCAAAGTGTGACAACACGGGCGTTGGGGGAAGTATACAGGCTGGATGCTTGGTATATGACTTCAAGGCAACACAAGAGTAGATGGAAGAGAGCAATTGTTAGGGGTGTAATGTATCCGGGCTTGCCGATACTGGGGTAATAACTAAGGTTTAATGAATCTCGTTTTTTTTCTTTCACGAAATTATTGATAATGTATAAACACAATAGATAGATGAGATAAAAGCATTTAGGATTAAATGTTTTATGATTTCAAGCCAGAGCCGCTTCTAATGTTTATCCTCTAACTTTTGCCTTTTTCCTTTGCTTCGGTTACTTGACTACCAACGCTAACGATGGCTCAAGACGCCCATATGGTTTGGGAGCACATCGCCTTGGCCATCGCGCTCTTCGTGCCCGGTCTAGTTATCTATAGAATTTTACTCCATCCACTAGCAAAATTCCCTGGGCCCAAATTGGCAGCCATCACGCGGTACTACGAGGCCTACTATGACGTTGTCTGCTCCGGCCAGTACACATTCAAGATAGCTGAAATGCATCGGCTTTATGGTATTCTTCACCCATCCCTAATGTACACACGATGCACTAACTAGAAAACATAAGACCAATTGTACGGATTAGCCCCTATGAATTACACATCAACGATCCTACATTCTTCGACCAGCTTTACAGTCACGAGAAGCGTCTCGACAAATATGACTGGGCGTACGATGCTTTCAATGTAAAGACATCAACTATCTGCACAACCGGGCATGAGGCGCATCGGCAACGTCGTGCTGCTGTTGGGCCCTTCTTTTCTAAGGCAAACGTTGCCAACAAACAGCAAGTCATTTACGACACCGTGGACACACTGTGCAATAGGATTGCGGAGTGTTCAGGCTCATCCATTATGCTCGGGCATGCCATCAGTGCTTTCACTAGAGATGTAGCTGCCAGATTTATTCTCGGCGAGTGTCACAATAGTCTCGACCATCCAGACTTTGACTACAAGTTATCAACGTTTGCCCAGAGCTCGGGTAGTGTCTGGATACTAAATAAACATCTCCGGTGGTTCAATGCCATGATGGGACGACTACCCCTTTCTTGGGTTGAAGGAATCGGGGACGCAGGCGTCAAAGCATTCTTCGCATACTTGAAAGTATAGTCACTATTCAATTATCCGCGCAATTTATTTGTATATAACCGCGGCTTATCGGCGTTGAGTCTAACTTGAGACAGGACATGAGGAAGACTGTGACGAACATTATGTCCCAACCATACCTCGATCTTGATAGTGAGAAACCGCGCTCTCTTATCCATGATATTCTTGAGTCCAATCTACCGCCCATCGAGAAGAACCCCGATCGTGTCTTCGAAGAGATCAGCACTATCGCAGGTGCAGCACAAGACACGACCGCACATACAATGCGTCTGATTATTTTCCATATATACAGTAATCCTGGAATCCTCAGCCGACTGAGGAACGAGTTAGCTGCCACTATGCAGAATGAGGGCTGGTTATCAGGCAATCGACCTACCATATCCGCTCTTGAACAGCAAAAATATTTGACTGCAATCATTACAGAAGGCCTACGGCTAAGCCCTGCTATCGGTACTCGCATGGCCCGCATTTCGCCACAAGATGATCTGCATTACGACAATTGGGTCATCCCTCGTGGAACACCTGTAGGAATGACAACGTTGTTTATGCATATGGATCCCACTATGTATCCAAGGCCGACGGAATTCATCCCAGACCGATGGCTCGACACCGATAACTTACATAGAGCAGATAAAGTGTTTGCTCCGTTCTCAAGGGGAGCAAGGATATGTTTAGGAATGAAGTGAGTACCGTGACAACATCGGATAATATGAAGCGTAGCTGACCACCCTGCCTTAGCCTTACATGGGCAGAACTTTACATCACTATTGCTTCCTTAGTGAATCGTTTTGACTTCGAATTTGATGGCCTGACTCCTCGGGACTTTGAATTCATACGTGGCCAATTTATTATTGGCACAATGGACTTAGGTGGGATGAAGACTCTCACTAAGGAACGCGAAATTTGCTAGTTAGCGCCATAGAAGTTTCAACGATATGTTAAATGTGCATGGGATGCGAAGTGACCAACATATTTGAGAAATAATTATGGTGACAATGATTGCCATGATTAGGACGCAAGTAGTTAAGCCACATAGGCATAGTTAAAAATGACAATAGCTCCAGAATAGGCTGTCCTCTAGGTACTGTCTGTGCCTACCTACTGGCCCCTGACTATACGATATACATACTTAGGTACTTGTCAACACCGGAACCAGCGTGACGCACTCCTTTCACTTTCCTCTCTCTCTGATCATTAGCATACTATGAAGCCACTCTACCGTCTGTGCCGCTTCCATAATTCCACAAGACCATAAGCTTTAGGACACAGAGTAAATATTCTTAAAGACTACTGCCGCCGTTGTTGCACTAAACGTAATAACGGCGTCGTTTTGCGTGACAACTACACACAGCCAAACATTAGGCTTTACTCTTATGACGCGAAATCAAATAAGATAAAGAAGCGGCGAACATTGTTTGACTATCGACTTTCTAACTCCAGTCTTCAAATTACTCGTCAGTTTCCTGGACTGATATAGTCAATGAACGGCTATTGCGACAACTTGCAGCTCCCAGTGGCATTGATACATTGTGTTAGGTGGTACCGCGCCCGTCTCGATGACCCTATATGAGGATGGAGGGTAAACTAGCTACGTGGTAGCCAAAGAAGGTCGCCTCAATAGTGGGATGAATATATAAACATCATTGTCAGAGGTATAGAGAAGGGTACGATATAGCAGGTAAAGTAGTGTATTCAAGATAGCTAGAAGTAAGGAAGGTGACCTAAAGGTCAGAGGGGATAGGTGATATATATAGCCCAAAGGGTATGGAGTGTACTGTATCCACTTATTCCAACAATCATCTAGTATATCGATCACGAGCAATTCTCGGCTGGTGGCGATCGTCCATGTTACCGGTCGCGTTTAGACCCCAAATTCGTTTCAGGGGCCTCTGATAAATTGTTGAGGAAGAACACAGGAGCTGTAGCGAATCCCGATCAGCTGGCCTAGGCACCCTTGACTTCGCTCCCCGTACTGATTGCGAAAGATTATTCCCGTTAGATTTCGTATCATCCAGAGGCATCATTATCTCGTCGGGGGATGGATAAGGCTGATGTGTCATAATTGAGATGAGGTTGTATTGTATCGGAAACAAGAGAAGAGGTGGAATCCCGTTTGCTATCTTGATTCGCATCGCTACTTGCAGGTGATATGTGGCCGCTAGGTGGGGCGAATTTTATTGGTATCTTAATGGGACCACGCCCCCGAAACATCTCCTGGGACTTGTTAGATACCAATGTCGTTAGATCATCTTTTTTGGTTGTTGCAAGCGGAGCGGCGGGAGACTCAGAAAACGACTGATCGGTTGAAACGCGTCAGCGTCACAAGATGAGAGATCAACGACACAACAATAATTAATAAGGAGAAAAAGGTTATCTCACACCCAATATCTTAGAGACCTCATGATTGTGATGATTGTGGAGACGGTGCGCAACATCTTGCAGAGCTCGTTCGTATGCCTCTAAGTACGGCTGATCTTGTATGGCACCGTCTGGCGGTTTAGGCGATGTTATTGTTATCTTATTCTCGGTTCGCATGTTATCCGTCGCTTGAAAGGGGTTCAACTTCGGGCTCTTATCATGGCAATTCGTCAATTTGGAACCTAAGTATGCGAACGAGGCAGATCTCCGTGAATTTTCGTTTGCAGTATTGTTCTTTGAAATAGTCTTGTATTCCAGATTTCTCAAATCAGCCGCATGCTTCACAGATCTTTGCGGAATGTTAGAACTTTGGGGACCGCTTCGTCGAGTATTATAGGGCGAGGAGGTATTGCTTTGAATATCTGTTACGGCGCCTGGACTCTGACGCTGATAAGCAGGCCCAGCACCGCCTAACGCTTTTCTTTTCTTCAGAGTGTACATCCGGTTCCGACGTACAAAAAGACACCTCCTACGGTGTTTAGTCGGAGAGTCGAAGAGGCTACTGGCGTTTGTTGGAAAATTCAGCTACCTTAGGTAGTTTTGTTTGTGCCAGGGTCTCGATGTCTGCCAACTTTCTGTATAGTGCGGGGGCCACACCATCTCTTGGATGAGCATTTTAAGGCGGTGTGTGGCTTGGTACTTCGAGGAGGCTTAGTACAACTCAGCCCTGGCTACCCCAACGTCAGGTTTCCTACCATACCATAAAACATTTCGCCTCGACGGATATGGGCAATTAGCTTCAACCAGCGGCACCATGATGGTTAAAGAGCTTGATGTGCTGATGTCGGAAGTCGAGCGGCAGATTGATATTGCATCAAAATCATCTCAACAAGCGCCCTTTGGGTTAAATCGCAGTGTTGGCGAGCTAATTCTCGAGAATCAGGATCGCATTCACCATCTCGAGCTCAAGGATTGGATCCGGACCTTAAGTATGTTAATTTATATTTCTTGGGGCTTATCTGCTAAGGCTTCTTAAACATGCATAGACCAAACCAACAAAACGGCGTGGGAAGATATCGTTGTGCCTCCTAATTATCAAGAGTGTCTATCGAAACTTCTTGCGTTCAGCAACTCTTCATCGCCTATTATCTGCCACGAATATCAAAAAACTCGCAGCAGAGATATCCAAGACATTCGGAGAAGGGATAACCTCAAACACAGCTATAATACGGAAGATATATGGCAAGCTGAAAACTTGCGAACATGGGTGACAAGCGCAACCTCGTCTGTAATGATTATACAGGGGACTTCACAAACAATTGGCTGTTTGGAGCAGTTTAGTTACGAAATATCTCATCAGCTAAGCGAGATATATCCAACTATATGGATGTTAAGCGAGCCGTCCTCTCGTGAATTCTTCGCTGGAAAGGATGAGACCGAACTTCTACGACAACTGGCCATTCAAGCTCTATGACAAATCTCATGCTTCAAGGTCAGTTTCCTCATCGAAACTCTTTGTCTTTTCAAAGAATGTACAAGCAGTAATGACTGGTTTCGGGTTCTTAAAACCGTCTTTCAGTTAATACCCAAGCTCTACATAGTAAGCTAACCGCACTAGTCACGGGCCATGCCCTTGCGGGCCACTTTGCCTACCTAACACCACTAGTTAATTAAAGTCCAATTCTTTAATAAATTAGCTCAAAATAGCTAGTTTTCCGCGTTTTCTACTAATATACAGTCTTTAGCTTTTGTATTGTCTTTTTTAATAGCTTTTCTAGCTAAAACTAAGGTTATTAGCACGTTATAATTGCTAGCTTTTATTATAAAATTAACACAGGGGTGACTTTTAAAGCGGCTTAATGCTTTTATATATACTTTATACCTTTTTTTTGCTAACTAAAGCTAAGTTACGTAATAATTTACTTAGCTTACTAAGCTTATAATAATTTAAAGCTTATTAAGTTTACGGTAATTTAATGCTTATTAAACTTATAATAATTTAAAAAGGGTTTTTATTTTTTTTATTTTTTTTTGTTTATATAATTATGCATTTTTTATATTTAATTACTTATTTAGTTTTAGTTTTTTAGCTATTAATTTTTTATAATTACTAAGCATTAATATATTTATTATTTTTAATTCTTTAAAACCTTTATTAATGCATAATAATAAAAGTACTTTAAAAACTTTTTTAATAAATTATTGCTAAAGATTTTATTATTACTTATAAATTAAGACTTTAAAAGTAAACTTATTATATTAATATATAATAAGTTTATTATATTTTAATAGCTTTTTAATTAATAAAACTTAGCATATAAAAACAAATATTAATATAAAAAGTTAAATAATAAATAATTTATAAAAAAAACTTTTAAAAATATATTAAAAAAATATTTAAAAAATAAAAATGCTAAATAGCATTATATAAGTAAACTTTATTTAATAACTAATAAACTAAATTTAAGTTATATTACTAAAAACAAAAAGTTAAAAATTAAATTTAAAAATTTTAAAAACTTTTAAAACTAATAATATATTAAAACAATAAATTTTAATACTTTTATTAGCTACTTTTATTAAAAAAAAAGCAGTAATAAAAAAAAAATTAAATAATAATAATAAAAAAAAACTAATATTAATGCTAGTATTATAAAGTAAACTAGTTATTTTAACTTAAAAAATAGCTTAAATATTAAGTATTATAACTTTTAAACTAGCATAAATATTAGCTATAATAATTAAAGCAATAATAATAATTATTATTATAATAATAAATTAAAGTTTTAAATAAGTAATTATATTATAATTAATATTAATATTATTATTAATAAACTTAATGCTTATTTTTATTATTATTATACTTAAAATAATAACTTAAAATAAAAAACTTAACTTTTTATTATTATTATTACTTTTATTATTAAAATTATTTATAATATTAAAAATATTAAACATTAAAAGTTTTAAACTTATTGCTTTAAAGCTTTATAATAAATTT